>JAOXYD010256127.1:0-29712 GCA_028565735.1 Pinacopodium congolense
AACAAATAATAAGGCACAAATATGGGAGAAAAAGGAAGGGGGGGGGGAGGGAAGCACCCGAAATGAAGATAATATGTGATGGGATCCAATAGGGTGAACTTAAAGCTTGCTCATTGAAATAATACTTGCAAATCCATAAAAAGAAAGATCAAGCACTAGAAATCAAATAGAAAGCAGTCATACTCCATAATAAAAATATGATCAAAGAATAGTAAGGAGTAAAAAAAGGAAAACAAAAGAAAAACACTCCAAATAAAAAAAATCACCCCAAAGCACACTAAATATTCCTTCTACAACTGGATTACCTCTCAACAAGTGCTTCTTTAAAGTCTTTTAGTTAGACCTTAAGGTTAGAGAATTTTCATTCTCTTCCTTGACCTATAATCCATCATCTTTCTTTAATTCTTGAAATAACAGTAGGCTAAATTGAGAAAGATGGCTAAATAAATTATATGAATATGAAAATTTTCAACTTTAACTTTCATAGAGCACCACTCATGACTTTTAAAATTCCATGGTAAAAAGGCTTGAACTACCATGTTTGTCCTAGAATTGAAAGCATTAACACTGATGAAATCTAGAACCTCAAATGCTTTATTAGATTCAACCTCATCTTCCTTGACAACTTCAAGATGATTTTTACATTCAAGAACTTTAAGAATAGGGTCTGCCATCTTAGGGTCATTATTAACACCAATGAAATCAACATAACCCTCATCTAATTGATCATGAAACATGCATGTGAAAACATTGTCATCACTTTTAAAAACTTCATCATACCCTTTTATTTCATCAATTCCAATAAATTTAACAAAATTCACATTATATTGCTCAGAATGAATTAGAAAATTATCATCATCACTATCCATAGCACACATTACTAATTTAGTTCTATGGAATGCAACACTTTTAGGTTTTGGAGTTTGATTAAGAGGTTTGATTGTTGTCATTAAAATTTCTTTCAAATTGGGAAAAGAAAGCTCCAACTCCTCCATTATGGATTGATTTATAATTAGATTCTCTTTAAATTGAGACAAATTATAAAAGAGAACACGCAATTTCTGAAATAACTAGAAAGACCTTTGAAATTGAGGATCAAGTATCTAGAGGTATGCAATCCTAAGTTGGTAAGGTTGGATATTTGGATCAGAAAATAACCTAGTGGACCTTCATCATTCTCTATTTCTTTTTCTACTAACCTACACTTCATCACTTCCTTTTTACTCTTTTCCTTTTCTCCTACATCTGCCAACTCATTACTATTATGTATAGTGATGGCCATAATAGATGCTCTAGAGGTAGGTTCAGGCATAATAAGTGTTGGTATAGGTAATTGCTCTTCTAAGATATGCGTAATCTGACCTATTTGAGTCTTTAAATTCTTAATTGAATTATCATTGCTTTCCATCCTAGACTCATTTCTTTGGGTATATTTTTTCACTGTATCCCTAAGACTAGATTTTTTGTAGTAGAAGTGGATTAGGAAGGGAATTTATTTGAGGATTGACATCTTGGTTTTGGTAGTTTGGATTAGTGTTACAGAGAAAATCCTGATATCTCTCCTTATGATGAGTTTAAGGGTCATTTCTTTACCTATTAAAGGATAAATGGTCTCAAATAGGATCAAGGGTATAAGAATGTATTACACGACAATCTATAGAAGCACGAAAGAAGTTACTACAATAATTACATACTCAGGACCTTGAATTAGACTACTACCAATTTTAGCTTATAAAATGTCCACTTGCTTACTAAGGCCTACCAATTGAGCTTCTAAAGCTAATGTCTCGTTAATTGCATTAGCTCTAAATGGTTTCTTATGATATAGCTCAAAATTACATTGAAATATATTAGTAGCCATGTCCTCGAGTAACTTATAAGCTTCACTTGGGATCTTACTCATTAAGGTTCTTCTAACAGTATCTATGAGACTACAAGTGGATGGCATGAGTCCTAAGTAAAATATATGAACTTGCTCACAAATACTAAAATTGTGCATAAAACACTCCGTAAGTAACTCTCTAAATCACTCCCAAGACTCATGTAAACTCTTGCTCTCATATTACTCAAATAATGAAATCAAATTCTTCAATTTAACGATTTTAGCTGACAAAAATAATTTAACTAAGAATCTATAGACAAGATCATCCCAAGTAGTGATGGAATCAGGTGTGAAAGTGTTTAACCATGCATGAGTTTTATCTTTCAGAGAAAAAGGAATAAGCTTTAACTTAAGGGCATCGTCATAAATTCCATGACTTCTATAGAGATTGCAAATGTTTATGAAATTTCTTAAATAATCATTTGGATTTTCAAAGGATAAGCCATTAAATTGAGAAAACTGAAAATGATATCATGAGGAATTTCAAAATTATCAGAGTCTATCCTAGCCCTAATAATGCTAGACTTAAATCCACTCCTGCTTTGTATAATCAATTCCAACATGGTAGATTTTCTATGAGGTTGAAAAGCTAAGCTCTCATGATGTTCCATTGTTTTTATTTTTGTTTTTTAAATTGAACTTGATCCTAATTAAAGAGGAATGCAAGGTATGCACAAGCTTGGAATCAAATTAATTTTAATAAGAAGCAAACTAACAAATTAAACAAGCAAAAAAACAAAGGCAAAAGGTATAATTTACCCCTCACATTTCTAAAAAGGTTTAAATTGCCCCTATCATTTTTTAAAGTATCACTTTTCTCCTTAACATTTGTATGGTACATTTTACCCCCTAACGTTTACAAAATGGTGTAAATAGATCCTTTAATACTAATTTTATTAAAATTTTGTTAATTACTTTCTTAATGATTAGTTAATAGTTCATTTATAAAATATTGACAAAATTAACATTTATCTAATAAAACTTTAACGGAATTAGTGTTAAGGGGGTAAATTGTACCATTTTGTAAACGTTATGTGGTAATATATATTATTTTGTAACATTATGAGGAAAATTATATCATTTTACAAACATTAAAGGGTAAAATGGTACCTTAAAAAAATGTTAGGAGGCACTTTAAACCTTTTTAAAAGGGTTAGGGGGTAAATTGTACCTTTTGCCAAAAACATAAACAAGCAAATACAGGAGAAAGAAAAAGTAAAGAAAAACAAACACATACTATAAACATTATAAATAATATTTACACCCTAGAGTAATTAGCACTGATATATTATTAATATCACTAAACTTTCCCTAGAAACATTGTTAAAAACTTATTGTTGGTTAGTTTAATACTCAATTAAACTTAAATAAATTTATCAATTAACATTCAATTCAAAACCAATAATACGACAGTATATCAGTCAACAAGTTATAAAGTGGAGCATTTTTATGATTCCGGAATGTTGAACTCACAGGGAAAGTGTGACTATTAACATAATCGGATTACAATTATCTAGAGAAGCTCAAGATTGCTTAATTAAAAAGGGGGTTAGATTGACTAAAAAAACAAAAAATTTTCCAACTTTGCAATTGAATTCCAAATTAAATTAAAGATTACCAAATTAATTACTTAACTAAGGATTAGACTTCAAGTGACTTAATTAAGTTATAAAATAGATTGGAATATCTAATATAGGGTCTTTACTGAATCAAGATATTACTATGGTTAAGTCAATGCCTTATTTTTAATCATCCTAAATTGATCTTTTGTTATTTCATCAATTAATAGGTATTAGGCTTAGCGTTCAAGAAGTTCTATTCCTAAATTCTATATTCAATATTAGTACCCTCACGATTAACTAAAGTAGGTTTCTCAAACCCTTAATTAAAACCATGTTGTTTACTAATTTTCTCAATTATTAAAGTAGATAACCATAAGATCTTTAACCATATTTAATCTTATATTAAGTAACCAACTTAAAATAAGCTTTAAGATATCAAATAAACAAAGATTAACATCCAATAATGTGTTTATAACTCAACTAAAGTATTAAAGAACCTATCCTTAGTAAGAAATTAAATTAAAACATCATAAATATGTGAGTAAAATCAGATTGAATCAATAATAGCATATTTATGCATATATATGAACAGAGACTAAGAAATAAGTGAAAGAAGGGTTTAGATTTCACCAAATGTTGTTCCAAAGTGTTATACAACCTTCAATCACCTTAACAAACTCCTAAAATCCTTAATTACAATAAAATAACCAAAAGCAAAGTTAGAAAAAAGAAACAAAAAAGAAACTTAACCTAGAGAAGAAAAGGAGAAAATCTAAGGTAAATCTACTCTAATCTGCTTAAATTTCGAGTTAAATTCCCTCAAAAATTGATCTATGATCTTCATTTATATGTCTTCTGTAGTTTAGATGCAAGTGGACAAGTTACGGCAAGTTGGAAAGTGAGATCCAATTAGTTTTCGCATGACAGGGAGTTAAATGACATTTGAAGAATAGTTAAACAGTGTTGTAATACCCACAACGTTTAAGTCCCTAGATTAAGCAAAACGGTGGATATATATAATTAAATGACGGCATAGCAAAACGGTCGTTTCGCTTTCTGTTTTCGAGTTTTAACTGCATTTTTCTAGATTTTCTTTACTTCTTAACTTCAATATGTAAAGTTACAAATGCATAAAATAATTAAATACTTTAACACCAATTTTGAAACAAATGTGCATCAAATTATACTAAAAAAAACACTATAAATCAAATCCTTATCAGTCCGGTCTGCTAGCTCTGTACATTTTCAGGTTGTTTGATTCTTTAGTCGGTCACCACTTAAAAAAACAACTACTAGACAAATGCAGTGATCATTTATGAAGAGACATATGTCTGTGACCATATCGAAAGAATCAAAATGATAGTGAACTTTATACCTATATTAAACTGTGGAATTTATATTAAACTTTATATCTTCAAAATTGTCAATTTTCTTTTGTATAAAGATTGAAAAGTGAATAGATAAGTATTGAACTGTTGTGCACGTCATGCACACATAGCAAGATTAGGAAGATTCATACTAATGTAAGCAAAACTCATGTCATCCGCGTGATTTAGGCAAGAAAACAGAGGTATAATTTGCCCTGTTAGAAAGTTGTAGAGTCAAAATTAAATACTTTTAGAAAAAAGAAGAAAATAAGCGTTTAGTTTTTGAATAATAGAGTAATTAACCATTATTTTTATGTTGAGGTAAAAAAATTGGAAGAGATTACAGATTAATTATTTACGCTATAAATATCAAAATAATTTCATAATTGGATTGGTGTTATGAATTCACTGAGCCCCGCGTGGCGCCACGTACAGGTTAAGATTCCGCTAAGTCTATAAATCAACTAATGCCATGATAAGTTCTTCGAGAATTTTACCCGATGCGTCTTATGGAGCAACCGGTCCTAGTTCTTATCGCCTGCCTTCTCTTTAGTCTCCTCCTCTTAATCAGAGCATTGAAGAAACCACCAAAATCCACTTAGAGACTACCTCCACCTCGAGGGCCATGGAAGGTGCCAATAATAGGAAACCTACACCTACTTGTTGGAAATAATCTACCACATCGCCGAATGCCAGACTTGGCCAAGAAATATGGACCCATTATGCAACTTCAACTGGGAGAAGTTACCAGCGTCGTCATTTCTTCTCCAGAAATATTGGAAACAGTGACAAAAACATACGATATTGTCTTCTCTAACAGGCCTTTTGTGTATGCCGCAGATATCCTACTTTATCATAGCTCTGAAGTGGCGTTTTCACAATACGGAGAATACTGGAGACAGGTGCGTAAAATTTTCGTAACGGAGATGCTAACAGCAAAACGTGTGAAGTCGTTCAAGTCAATGAGAGAAGAAGAGGTATCACAGCTCATCAAAACTATTGGTTCTAGTGAAGGGTCGCCATTCAATCTAAGTAGCGTGCTGTATTCTTTATCTTTTACTCTAACTGCAAGGTCTGTCTTTTCCGATTTGGGCAAGAATGAATTAGCACTTAAGCCAATGATTCACCAAATCACCAAGGCATTGGGAGGGTTTGGCCTCGGTGATTTGTTTCCTTCCAGAAAATTTCTTCATGCTATTACAGGGTCAAGGCGTAAACTTATGAAATTGCATCGCCAAGTAGATAGCATGCTTGAAGACATCATTCGTGAACACAAAGAAAAAGGAGGAAATGGGTCTTCTGAGGATTTTGTTGATGTTCTTTTGAATCTCCAGGATCACGGCTACCTTCAAGTGCCTTTAACAACAGATAACGTTAAAGCACTCATTCTGGTAACTATTCTTTCCTATAATGGAATCATTTCACGTGCTGTCTGATTTCATTTGGTTGATTGACAGCATCAATTATGTTAAAGAATAAAGAAGACTTTTAGATTCCCCACTTACAAACAAGTTGCTAGCTTGATTAATATCTTCCACCTAACTATTGCAACTTGAATTTGGATAATCCTGGCCTAGATATTAATGCTAAAATTTATCAAGTATAAATATAATCAAAGGAGAAAAACCTTAAAATAAATAAGAATTCAATGGCAAATAATTAAAAGAAATAAACAATAAATTGTAAGATTATAAGATTTTAGAACTTTCTCTTATAGTTAGTCCCTCAAAATTGAATGAATCAATCATTTCCAGGATATGTTCGATGCTGCTACTGATACATCAGCCACAACTATAGAATGGGCAATGTCCGAAATGATAAAAAATCCAAGAGTGATGAAAAAGGCACAAGCAGAGGTGAGACAAGTCTTCAAGGAAAAAAGATGTATAGATAAAGCAGATCTTCCAATGTTAAGTTACCTAAAATTGGTAGTAAAAGAAAGGTTGAGATTGCATCCTCCTGCTACTTTTCTTGGTCCAAGATTAAATAGCGAGTCAGTAAACATAAATGGATACGAAATACCCAAAAATAGTTTTGTCATAATTAATGCTTGGGCTATAGGAAGGCATCCGGATCACTGGGTTGAAGCTGAGAAGTTTAACCCAGAGAGATTTTTTTTTAATGGTTCAATTGATTACAAAGGAACAGACTTTCACTTGATTCCATTTGGTGCTGGAAGGAGGATTTGCCCGGGCTTATTAATGGGTATAACTATTATGGAGCTGGTACTAGCCAATTTACTGTTCTATTTTGATTGGAAATTGGACAGCGGAGAGAACCCAGATGCTTTAGATATGTCTGAAGTTTTTGGAGTAACGACTAGGAGACGGTTTGATTTATGCTTAATCCCTCTTCCATGCCCTTCTATTGCTCTTGTTTGGATCTTGTATTCTGCTTCGATGTAACATTTTCATATCATTATGACTTTTTACTCCGATTCCAGATATCATTTCTCTTATATTGTTCTCTTTTTGTTTTTTTGTTTTTTATTCTCTTTCCATGTATTATTTCATTTGTTTAGTTGAGTTTCTGTTTTTAATTTTAATTTTTTATTTTTTAATATAAAAATAGAAAAAATTGTATAAAAATTAATAAAAATAAAACACTAATACAGTATAAAAATTGAGAAATCAGAAAAAATATATATAATTTAATATAAAAACATAAAAATTACAATAAAAACTGCAATTATCAATCTAACTAAATATTAGATTCAGTGTAACTCCTAAAATAAATAACTGTTTATGCCATTAATATTTTTATTTAATACATCTATATGAAATTTAGTAATATAAAACTTAGGGAAGTTTTATAAATTATCAAAATCTTCAATTGATAAATAAAATAACATTCTTATCAATGATTTTATTAAAATCTAATGTAGTTGCTCAAGAATAATGTTAGTATGCAGGTAAATAAATTACGACAGAAATTTGAATTATTAAAAATTGGTTGCGGACAAAGTTAGTTAGCTACAGATTATAATATTTGTAAGGATAAAATAAACAAATGTAATAAGAACAAGCAAAAGAAGTAACTGAATTTTATTTCATAAAAGTATTTTCAAACAAAGAGTATTGAGACAAGAAAGAGAAGGAGAGTTAGAGGTGGAAATCCTAGCCTACCTCGATATTACAATAGGTCCCCTTTTTCTTTTTTTTTAAGGTATTTGAATGTTTAATTACGAGGCTATTTGATAACACTGCTGTTTTTTTTTTATTTTTATATTTTATATTTTATTTTTGTGTTTTTATTTTTCTTAGGAAGAAAAACGAAAATATATTTGATTGATATTTATAATAAAAAATAAAAAATAAAAACGTATTTAATTGAGATTTATAAAAAATATATAATTTAATAAAAATAGACCAATATGAAATAAATTTAAATTATTTAACCAAAAAATTCTTATACACCTTAAAAATATATTATTAGTCAATAAATTATATTCATTATTCAATGTAAAAAATTCTGTTTATAAAATTTATTTTTAAAATGTAGAAAAATATCATTTTATTATTTTATTATTTTTATTTTTATTTATCTGACTTTAAAAATAAAAAACATAAATAGAATACAGATAAACACACTTTTTTCCTTTATTTTTCTGTATTTTAAAAATAAAAATAAAAAATAAAAAATATAAACACAAACAAACTGCCCTAAATAATCCAGTTTTGTCGTTTGTTTCAGGAATCTTACGGGCTTTTATCAGTAATCCAGTTTTGTCGTTTGTTTGTTATGCTGTAATACTTTTACATACTGATGTTTTTGTTAACTCCATGGGTCACTTATCATGGGAATTATATATACTAAAGCTGTCATCTCCATTATCTTAACTCAAATCCACCCTTTCTTTAGTGGTCTTTAAAGTTGAGGTTGATCAGGATTTTAACAATTATGTCATTATATTAAAATATTCTTCTTCAGTTCTCGCCCCGATAAGCAATTCGTTGATCGTTGATTTCTGATTAAAAAACTAAGGCAGGTTTAGCTTTTGTTAATTTTAGCCTGACCATTTCAGTAGCTGAAGAAGAAACTTGATGGCTTTGTGCAAATTTATCCCACGATTCGATTCTAAATCTTCTGATTAAAATTGTGATTCTTAGTTGATGATAATCATAGCTCCACCTAATAACCCATGGAATAAAAATTTTGAGATAAATAATAAGGATTGGGGAAATAAATCTTCATTTTTTAGCTTGATATTTGTTTGTGAAGACTGAACAACCTTGATATACTTATGGAGGAAATTTTTCTTGAAAAGATTCATATCGTTTCTACCAATTGATGAACCAAAAGAAAAAAAAATCGCACATAAATCATGTGCAAAAAGAAATTTAATTTTTTTTTACTCTACCAAAATTTGAATCTTGGTAAAGGAGTAGTTATGAATGATACTTTATCCTGTTTTGTGTGAGGAACAAATTGAACAAAGTTTATTGGTAATAATAGTAATTTTAGGTTGGTGAAAAAGGCAGGTTTATAGAAATTGTATCTTCAGATTTTTAAGCCCCTAGAATTCTGGGTCATATTACATAAGAGATAAGACAAATGATTTTCATGATTGTACTTTTTAAGTAAGCTTGTTCGCCTTAACAAAATGATGTTTTATTTTTATTGATTCAAACACTTCAAGAATATAAAGATAATATGCGTAGGTTTTTAAGAAATCCCATGATTTATAATTCCAATTTTTGAAAAAAAAATTGTGTGACTTTAGAAAAATTAAGATTATAAAACTATTTTCTATGGTTAAGATATTTTCATATGATTCTTTTTTAAAATAAGTTCTTTGAAGAGGAGATTTTGTTAAGATGAAAATTTTTATATTTTAAGAAATTTTTCTAAGACCGATTTTGAGATAACTTTTTCAAAAAAAAAAGTTTTTTGTGAAATAATTTATAATTTTTTCCCAAAAAATTAGTTTTTGTTAAATAATTTAAGAGAAAGGCTTTGGTTGGTGTAAAATAATTTCTCTACATTTTATGAAACCATTTTTTATTTAAAAAAAAAAAGGAAACTCTACAAGAGAATCTATTAAAGTATTTCTAACTCCAAAGTTGTGGAGCGATGACATAACCATTCTTGTATATTGACTTGAAGAGATGAAGACGATGAAGTTTCACCTTATGTTTTCATAGAGATAAATGGTATGGTTTCTTTTCCTTTTTCTAAAATTTCTCTCTATGATTTTGATTCTTAGGTAGTTTTTGGTTATTTTTTGGACCTTGTGAAGGTTCTGTTAAGAAAGAAGGATGCATTGTCTTTAGTGGCCGTGGAATCGTAATATGGATTGTAAAAATTCACATATTAAACAATAAGAATGTAATTAGCTTCACTTTTGATAAATTCAATATCAAAATTATAAAAAAAATAAAATTAAAAGAGATTTCCATTTAGAGAAAAAGTGTTTTGAAGCTATATCTTGAACATCTTTTTGTAAGACTTCATTAGCAGACTTGTAATCATTTTAAAGAAGAAAATTTTCATTTACTAAATCACATCAAATTTTGATAATACTTATAAAATGGAAAGAATTTCTTTTTTAATAGTAGAAAATTGTTTTATTTAGAATTTCAATGCCTATAAGCATTTTGTAATATTTTTTTTCTTTATGATTGATGATGTGTTTTAATATTCCTCCATATCCTAAATGAGATACATTTGTCTCTATAAAGTTCTAAGTGTCAAGGTTAGTAAAGTAAAGAATTTGGATTTTTTATTTTTTTAACTTTTAAATGCATTGGTGTTTTGATTTGTCTAAGGAACATGCTTCATTTTCAATCCATCATGTAAAAGTTTACATAATCTATTTAGATTAGGGTAAAAATCCATACATGATTTCTAATTGTGGGAAAGGTCATTTCATTACTTCAAATGCTTTAGACAATAATTATAAGTAGAGAATAAGTGATGCAATGAACTTAGAATGCAATTAAAGGATCTTCTTGGCAACATTGTACACACTTCGGTGATTGTTGATAATTTTGCAATTTCAATAAGTTGTTTCACAATTATTATTGCACCTTGTAAGAAAGAAATCCCATTTTTAGTAGTATGCTCCATAAGCTTAAGAGCCTATATTCTAGTTCATTTTTATTTTCTCTATTTATGCATATAGTATTAGTTTGTTACTTGGATATGAACAACTATTTAATTCAAGTTTATAGAAGTCAATGTGGAAATTTTAGAAGAAGAGTTACTCAATTACCTGATACAATTATAAACATTTTTAGTGATTCCATATTATCATGATTTAGGGGAAGTGATTAGCGTCTGCTTTAAGTATATACATACTAACAAAGGTCATGAAAGATATTAGTGAAGCTAGTCCTTTGAAATTCTTTTAAATAATATTAATAAACACGATGTACATAAAGACTATTGCTCGGATCTAATGTTTGAAATACGATGTTTTTATATTCTTAATAAGAGTTATATGTTTGGGAATGAGGGACCTAATTCTTTACAATTTGAATTTGATAATATAAATATAACATTTATAAATATACTAGTGATCATCCTTTACATGTGTGACTGCTTTTTTATGTAATTTATGTTGTTTAATAATAATATTCATTTTCCATCCATATAGGATGGTTCATATTAAACCTATGAAACAAACCAACATTTAATGCGTTTATATTATGATCTTATTATTCATAGAGAAGATATTATCTAATATTAACACATTGCCACATAATCATAGATGTCTTCCATACATAATTATGCTTATCAAGTGAATGTAAGACAACATAGGCATCATACACTAAACAATCTAAAATAACCTATTAAATACTATAACTATAGTAAAATATACGATTAACTAATATTTACCAAAATTGTAATAGAGTTAGAAGAAATTGTTTTATCCTTTTATTTTTCTATCTTGAACCGAGAGATTCATGAATTAAGATTGTTAATGAGACTAATAATAATACCAAAATAAACTTTTTCTACAAGTAAACATTTTTCATCTAAAAGAATATTAGAAAAGTCATCCACATCAAGTCTAGCTTGAAAGAAGTACAAATAATTATCATTAACTTGAGAAGTTTTATTAACTTTTTTGGTAGAGGTGGGTAGCACAATTAAATCCTAATCTTAAATATAATAGAAATAACTAATATAATCTCCATAAGCGTATTACCATTTAAGGACTAAAACATGAAGTTAATGTGTGACATTGCCCTTTTGTACACTTTTTAAGCATGTGTTTTACAGTGATAATACTAGGTTTGAGGGCACTTTTCATGTGAACTTGATTCTTAATTGGTTAGATATTGCTTATGATAATTTTGATAAAATAGGTTTGAGGCCACTTTTCATGTGAACTTAATTCTTAATTGGTTAGATACTGCTTACGATAATTTTGATAAAATATATGTTTTTATATATCTTGGTGATTAATTTAATGCATATATAGAGTTGGATGAGTTGTGGAATTAAAAGAGGAAAAAAGTATCAAGTTAATAAGTTTTATATGGCAGGTTTCTAGAGTAAACACCAAGGAAGTAAAGGAGTAGAGTATCATGGCTAGAGTCTTGGTCATTGCTTGGCAGTAGACTTGTTTAGATAAATTTTATGAGTTGTCCTATGGCTATGACTTTGGTCATGGGAAAGTTGAGCTCCAACCTTATTTAAGTGTAACTTTAGGCCTTTTTCATAACTTTTGCTTCTTAGATGACCTAAAGCTACTACCAAGAGACTAAAAGGGATTTCCAAGTCACTTTTACTAGGTTTTTAAGCAAATTAAAGGAGAAGAATTAATCTAAACGTTAAGATCAAAAGATCAAGATTAAATTTCTAGCAATAGTCATAGAGGAGTCAAGGATTCAAATATCATGAGAATGGGCATTTAAATCCCTCATTCTTTTATTATTGTTGTTGTTTATTTTGATATTTTTTGGAACTAAATTCTTGTAGGATATAGATGTTTGTAAACCCTAAGTTGTAATTTTTCTTTTGATTCAATGTATGAATTTATACATTTTAACTTAGATTTATCTATGGATATAATGAATTGGTTTTGATTTCTAAGTGAACATAAGTATAAATTCCAATATTTGATTTCATGTATTTAGATAGAGAGATCATCTATATGAGATAAGCTTACATAAAAATTTTGTATTAGGTATGAATCTAGTCAAAATAACATGCCTTATAGATCATAATAATGCTTCCAGTTGGGGTGCTAATTGAGAAGAACTTTTGATTAACCAATCGAGATGATGGAAATTATATAACTCAAGAGAGAGTACAATTCAATTTCGTAAATCTATAGTGTAAGCAAATCTATAGAATCCATTAAATTGAAGTTAAACAATAAAAATAAGCATATATTAGGGGAATTAATCATCTAGGTCTTAACTTCTTTTATTTCATTTTAATCTAGTAATTTTGCTTTAGAATTCTCACTTAGTTGTTTAGTTAATTTAGTTAATCATCAATCACTCAATTTGAATAGGTTAAATGAAAGATATAGGGAAATTATTAGTAATCCATTACAATCCTCATGGGATGCTAGTCCATACACTAATTAATTATACTACGATACGAAAGGTGTACTTTCTATTTATAATCTTAGTATTTTTATTTTTTATTTTGAGATTTTGGATTTCATTTTATTTTATTTAAAACATATAGGTACACTCAGATCCCATCAATGTGCATTAAAAATGATTTCCTAGTACAATTATTAAGATTCATGTCCTCCTTCTTTAACACCTTTGAAAATTAAACACTGCCTTTTAGCTATAGTGATTTGATATTTATTATTTGCTTTTTAAGATTCAAGCCTTTAGGATAGGCACAAGCCTAGTTCAATATGGTATGATAGTGGTAGAGCACGAAGTCATCATTTATAATGTCAAGTTGCTCATTTGTATATTTATCATGGTCGTCACTAATCCAATTACGTTCTTTACAATTTTTGCCATATTTTATTTGATGAAACTAAGAAGTCTCATCATAGGCCACATTATCAGTCTAATAAACTAAGTGTTCCCTCATAACTATTAAAGGACAAATATTTCCCTCATATCATTTTTCAACAACAATAGTCTCAAAGTCTAAGATGAATTTGTATAAGAAATATGATGAACCCATAAATGCTTTTATAACATTACTATTGAAAAGTGAATGATCAGTCAATCTCATTCTTGATTTTTGTCATAGCATTAATAATCATGGGTTGATAGTCTTTTAAGCTGATTTAATATCCTAAAGGTAGGATTTTAATGGGTTATTAGGATTCCACTAATATATTTGGAACTTTTTCATGCTCTTCTTAGCTTTATATTTCTATTCAAATTATTGCACCTCTACCTCCAATTTATGGAGCCTCAATGTCAAGAATTAAGAAGTAATCGTCTTTGACGATAGAGTAACCCTAGCTATCACAAGTCCCCTTTTGAGAAAGATATTAGAGAAGAAATAAGCTTTTAAGAGAGAGGGAAGAAAGGAAAGAAAATGAAAGATCTTGAAGAATAGAGAAAGTGAGTTAATATATCTATAGGTAATTTAGGGATTTTATGACTAAAACTTAGTCCATGTTGACAGGGTTAGGTTTTATGGATTAGTTGGACTTTGTAAATTTTATGGGTGATACGGTGAGTAGTGAATTGTTAGTTAAGGAACTAACATGATTAGGGAATGGTGATGATTTTGGTTTTAAATTATTTTATTTGCTATTTTATAATTTTTGTTTATTCATTTTAGTATATTATAATAATTGTTACAAATACTTTGATAAACAAATCTCAATTTGTATAAAATTACACCATAGTCTCATTATTGAACTTAATTTTATCGAGTTTATCATATTTTAAAATGTTTCATATGAAAATTTCATATTTTTTATAAAAAAATTTAAAAACAAGTATATGTAGCTTAATAAATTAAATAGGCATTACAAAAGAATGAACAAATCTAAATATATAAGAGTAAATCCCACCCTAACCCTTGTAATTTGTCTAATGTTTTCTTAAACCCTTGTATTTTGAAACCTATCAAATACCTCCTAAACTTTCAAGAAACTTTTATCATATCCCTTGCTAGTAAGGACTATGCATATAACATGTCACAATAAGTGATATGTCAAATCTTTTTCACATTAATATGAGATGTCATGTCAACTTTTTATTAGTGACTAGGACAAGATTTGATAATAGTGGATATTGTAAAAGTTTCTTAAAATTCAAAGGGGTATCTAATAGTTTTGAAAGTACAGTGGATGAAATGAAAAATGGTCAAATCACAAGAGATAGGGTGCAATTTACTCTTTAAAATATTAACTATTATTAATCTTTTTTAATTCTTGTAATAAATTTCTAGGAATCGATCCTTATTTACATAATTTAATTATAATCATGTCAAATAAGGTTATTGTATCATTTATAAAATCTTAATCTATTTTAAGGATAATATTAAAAGATTTTGCCCTAATTCCCAAATTGTAACCACTTTCTTGGAATAAGGTATTTAGTAAGGCCCACTATTGCTAATTCTGCTCCATGATGGAATAGAGAGCCCAAAATTTTTCTTAAAAAATTATAATTCCACATCTTGACATAACCTAACCATAACAGAGTTAAGAGTTCCTTCAATTTTAGGTTGAAGTTGAACGGTTTTCAAAAGGATACAATTCCTTTGGAGCACTCATAAATGTTAGGATTTTACCTAAATTTTAGTAAAAATATTAGGGCTAAAAAGATACTTTTGGCCTATTTTAAGCCATAGGTCAAAAAATATGTTGGCCTTAAATGTGGTATTTAAGAGGGGATCTAAATTAAGTATTCTAAAAATTTTAAATCTAAACTGATTTTTACAATGAATGAAATCCTTAGCCACAATTCAACCTAGGTGATGAGTATGATAATGTCAAATGAAAATAATATGAAGAAAAATTAAGTGCATAAGTAAATATAATAAATAGATAGGAAAGAAAGAATTGATAAACCAATTTTTATAATGATCCGATAAAAACTTTTTACTTACATTCACTCTTCAATTTACATATAGATGTTTTAAGCAAATCAATCTTCTTTAGGGTGAAGAGAATCCTTAATAGTTCCAATCTCCATTATAAAGGTAAAGGACAACCTTTTACAATCTTCTTTAAGATGAAAATTAACCTTTCAAAACCTAATACCAAAAGTTTAGAAGCCCCTTGTATAAAAAGATATACACAATAATGATATCTCAATTGAAATTTCAATGACTAGGGCTCAAAGTATTCATAGTTTGATCAAACTAAAAAATATATTTTGTAAAACTCTTGAAAGTTTTTGAATACACCTCAAACAATATCACCTAGATTGAAAGCCACAAAACATAACCACTTTCATAAAAACATAAAAACTTTACTTTGATGCTTAAGAATACTTAAATCAGTTCTTATAAATGTTTAAGGTGCATATAAAATTTATATTATATTAGGCTGAAAATTGGTTTAGTGATTGTATTTAGATTGAATTAGTTTAGGTAGCTAGTTTAATTAATTTAGAAAATTTTAATTACTCAGTTCATCCCTTCTCTTGAGTGCCTTTTAGAGCCTACATATATCATACCTCAATATACTTTTGCATCTACCGATTTATCTTCTTTATCTTTATTTAATTTTGTTATAAAGCTAATGGTTGTTATCGAAGGATTAGTTTGATACATTTCAAAGCATTTAAGTAGCTCTTTATATACTTGACTTGATTAATAAAGATTACTTTCTTCATTTTCTTAATTTGAAGACCAAGAAAAAATTAAGCTCTCTTATCATGCTTCTTTTAAATTCTCTACTTATACACTTAGAAAATTTCTTATACAAGCTTTCATTAGAACACTAAAAATGATATCATCAATATAAATTTGAATAATTAAAATGTTATCATTAACTCGTTTGATAAAGAGTGAAGTATCCACGTTACCCTTGACAAAACTATTTTCTAAAAGAATGTACTCAACATTTCATAATAAACTCTAGGTGTTTGTTTTAAACTATATAAAATATTATAAAGTTTATAAACATGATTATGTGTATCATGATTTCCAAGATGGGGTTGGTCAATATAAACTTTCTTTTGAATAAAATCATTTAAAAATTATACTTTTGATATCCATTTGAAATAATCTGAAATGATGAAAGATGCAAATGCAAGTAATAGCCTAATAGCTTCTGATCTGGCTACCAATGCAAAGGTTTTTTCATAGTTTATTTCTTCCTCTTGATTATAACATTTGGATATTCACCCAACTTTATTCCTCACATTATTACCTGGCTCATCAACTTTGTTCTTAAACACCTACTTTGTGCCTATAATTTGATGATCTTTAGGCTTAATTATTGAAGTTTATACCTTATTGAAATTGATTCAATTCCAATCCAACTATCATCAAGAAGTGCTTCTTCTGTGATCTTATGTTTAATTTGAGAAATAAAAACAATATGAGTCATATCTTTAAGGAAAAATATAATAACTACACATTTGTGCAACATTATTTATAATTTGATTTAAGGGTTGATCCTTCTTGTACCTCCAATCTTTTTAAATCTCCTCATCCTTCTTGTTAGCTTCACTTGGTTTAACAATGTACTCACTTCGTATAAGTGGAGGATCATCTTAGTGAACCTCTTCATCTTGTTCTAAATCTAATTTCTTCAAATCTTTTGATAAATTTATATCAACACCTCTAAAGCTTTTTCTTGACATTAAAAGGGTTATATCCATTAAAAACATATATAGATTCTTTAATCACTAGGATTCTTTTATTACACCTTGTATTTCTTTTTAATCAATGAATGGTCAATAAAAATTCCTTCATCTGTTTTTGAGTCAATTTTTCTAAATTATCTTTAGTTTTTAAAATGTAAGATTTACACCCAAAGACCTTCAAATAAATCTTTAACTTTTTCCTATGTGAAAGTTCATAGGGGATTTTATCTATAGTTGGTATTATATAGACTCTATTGGTTGTATGATATGCTTATGCTACAGCTTTCACCAAAAAATACTTAGAGAGATTATACTCATTGATCATAATCCTAACTAATTCTTGTAAAGTCATATTTTTTCTTTCAATAACATCATTTTTATAAGGAGTCATAAGAGTAGAAAAATTATGCAAGATACTATTTTTAGCAAAAAAAGTTTCAAATAATTTATTTTCAAATTTTCTATCTACTATAGTAACTCCTAATAAATGAAATTATGAATCCTTTTTCATTTTGTAAATTTCATAAATGACCTATAATATTAATATTTATTAGTAAGGAATGAGACTTATGTAAAACCTAATAGAATCATATCCTATGACAAATGCATAAGATTTACACCTAAATTAGTAACTCTTGCAGGACCAATAAATCCTTAAGTAGCAATTTCAAAGGTCCAGTAGAAGCTACTAAATCTTTACTCTTAAAGGAGATCTTAGTTTGCTTCCCCATTCAATAAGCTTTCTATATCTTATCTTTTTTAAACTTGACCTTTGGGAGTCTATTCACAAGTTGCTCGGTGTTTAGGTTAGAGATGAGTTCCATACTTGCATGTCCAAGCCTCCTATGCCACATCTATGCATCTTCACTTATAGGCACTAATCAATTCACATTTTGGTTAGAGAGATCATTAAGATCAATTAAACATATATTTACTTCTCTCCTACCCACAAATACAATACTATTATCAACTAAATTAAAAATTATGCAAGATTTTCCTTTAAAATATATTTTATAATCTTTTTCACAAAGTTGGCTTACACTTAGAAAATTATGCTTTAATCTATCAAATATAATCATATTATCAATAATAATTTGATCTTCCTTACCAATTTTTCCATTTCTAATTATTTTACCATTGATATTGTCTCCAAATGTAAAATATCATCCATTTGTTCTTTTTAAAGAAATGAATTGTGATATATCTTTGGTTATGTGCCTTAAGCATCAAGTATCTACATACCATTTACTTTGCTTCTTTAATTACTCTAAAATAAGGTAATCATTTTATTTTAGGTACTTATATTTATTTTGGTCCTTAGGATTATTCACCATTACTCCAATCTAACCATTTATTGATTGGTTCTACATCTTTGATTGTCATCAAATAAAATTTTAGTATATCCATAATGTCTTGAATGAGTGAAAATGAGTCCTTATATTCTTATGTCTTATATCATTGTATGTTCTCATTAGATATTAATGAGGCCTACGATGTAAATGAGATATTCTTCTAATATTGTGCACAAGCACATAAGAGGTATGGAGATACATTTTTCCATTATGCAATACATGATGCCTAAATGAGTCATGTTAGGGTGATGTATTCCTATATTCCTATATAAGTTATGCCTATTCTTGCTTGGATGTATTTCCATCCTAAATTTTGGTCTAGTACTATACATGAATGCATGATGGCTTCTTTTAGGTTGAGATCTAGAAGGCAAAGCAATATTTTCATAAGAGGGACTAGGCATATGTTCATCATGCAAATTCTTACCTTCTAAAAATGATGTCTTGGCATTTGTAGAAATACTCCCATGAGCAAATCTCAATTCGTACCTATCATTGGATGCCTTTTGAGCTTTAAGTATGGATTCAAATTTCTCATTGCCCTTAGTGAATTTTGTTAAAGACTCCTTAAAGGAAATGGTTTCCTTATTAAATGTCTCATTCTCTTGCAAAAATTTATCTATATCTTTATTGGAAATATTTACATTAATAGCTTCTAACATGTCATGCATTTTATTTTTCAACATTTCATTTTCTAACATACATGTTTCCAACATTTTCTTAGTTTCTTTGTGTTTGAAAGATAATTTCTTCCTTTTTAAGATCATTGCTTCTAAGCATTCAATTAGCTTATCGTATGTAATTTCATCATCAAAACCTACATTATCATCACAAGAATTGAAGTAAGAGGCCTTATCCTCTTTTGCTATGAAATATATACGAGTTACCATGTCTTTTGACTGCTCACTTTTAGAGTCTCTTGAATCATCCCTAGTTGTAGCCTTGAGTGCTTTTTTTTTTTTTAGTCTCCCTTTTCTCCTTTTGGCCAGTCCTCTTATGTCTTTCATTGTCCTTGAGGGGTGGACATTGGTACTTTGTATATATGAGTTTCTTAAATTAAAAAATATATAATGTTAAATGATTTTTTAATGCTCAAATTTACCTTTTTAGTAATCTCTCTTCTTTGAAAGGGCCTTCTTCTTTAAAAAATATCTTGAAATTTTTAATGAGGAGAGTTATATCTTTATATTATAGCCTTAAATGACAATTTCTCCTTCTTTTGTAGTATCTCTTCTTCTTTTGTCTACTTGATTCTCATTTCATATGTGAGAAGAGATTTAATAAGCTCCTTTCAGGGTAGATTATTCAAGTCAGTTCGTCCTCCTAAGTTTTTAGTAATGACTTAAGAATTTTCCTTGCCAATTCAACTTTAGTATATGATTTTCCTAAACCTCTAAGTGCATTAATAATATTAATAAACCTAGTGTATTTGCTAAAAATTCTTTCATCATATTGCATATGAAATTATTTGTATTAATGTGTGAGCATTGGCACTTTACTTTATTATACTTACTTTATATCTTCATGTGAGACCTCTATTGTATGCCAAATTTTATATGTTGATTCACATATAAACACCCATTTGAATTTATTCTTACATAATGTATAAAATAAAACATAAACAACCTTACTATTTAAGGAATCAACCTCTTGTCATTACTATCCCATTCCTCTTTTAATTTGATCACCTTTTGATCTCTTCCATTTTTTATGGGAATGCATGCTTCATTAAAAACTATTTTCCACAAATCTATATTCTCAGTCATTAAGAAAATTTTCACTTTTGTCTGCTCATTTTCATAATGGTGCTTTACTCACATATGACCCCCTTAGCTAGATGAATAACCTAATGTGTTTAAATGTGCCATAATGTTCTTTTCTTATTAATTTTAGAAATTTTATGCAATAAGTGATACTATCTTTAATTCCACTTGTTGGTCCCAAGTGTGGCATTTAAAAAGGAGATAAATTAGGTTTTTTTAAAATTTTAAACCTAAATAGACTTTTACAATAAATGAAATCTATAAGCATAATTTAACCTAGATTATGAGTATGATAATGTCAAATAAACAAAATATGAATATAAGTTAAGTACACAAGTAAATATGATAAGGAGATAAGGAAGCGAGGATCGACAAAGCAATCTTTATAGTAGTTTGACAAAAACACTTTGCTTACATCTACTCTTCAAGTTACACTTAAATGTTTCACTAAAATCATTTTTCTTTAAGGTGAAGAAAAACCATTGACAGTCCTAATCTTCCTTACGAAGGTAAATAGTAACCTTTGCAATATTCTTTAAAATGAAGAGTAACCTTTCATAGCCCAATTCTAAAAATTTGGGAGCTGTCTTTACGAAAAAGATATACATCATAATGGTATCTTAATTAAAATTTGAATAACTTGGGCTCAAAGTTTTCGAAACTTTATTAAGATCAAATATATACTTTGTAAACATATTGAAAGCTTTTGAATGCAACTAAAAATGATTTAATTTGGATTGAAAGCCATAACATACAACCACTTTCACAAAAGTACAAAAACTTGGCTTTAAAGCTCAAGAATATTTAAATCACTTCTTATAAATGATCAAGGCTCATAAAATTCATAAAACTTCTTCAACAACCTTTAGGATAAGTATTTATAACCTTACCAAGTTCAAAAACTAGTTAGAAAATCAATTTTATCTGTTACTTTAAACTGAGATGTTGTTGAAAGCTTTTGAACGCAACTAAAAATGATCACACTTGGATTGAAAGCCATAACACATAACCACTTTCACAAAAATGCAAAAACTTGACTTTAATGATTAAGAATATTTAAATAAATTCTTATAAATGATTAAGGCTTATAAAATTCATAAAACTTCTTCAATAACCTTTAGGATAAGTATTTAATTTATACATGCTCATTAGTTGACCAATCTTCCAAAAACCTACATATTGGTTAACCAAGTCATAGCTCATTAGTTGACCACCGTTGGTCGATCGATCCCTATACAAACTGTTTTTAACAATTTTTTCATACATAAATAATCCAAATCACTTCTAAGTAATTTCTAGTCATTCTAAAACGTTTTCTTAATACTCATTCATACAATTTATTACATTAACACAACTTGACATCATCTTTTCAGATAACTTTAACATAATCACATATATTCATACAATCTAATCTCAAATTTCATCTTATTATTTACAATCACTTCATTTCACAAAACCTTTAATCCATTCACACAACTTAACCTCTTTTTCATAAGAGCTTTAACATATTAACACATTCACTCACCTTAACCTCAATAACTTATTCTAACATTTTTAGCTACATATTTTCACACTCTTTAAGATATATACATCACACTAATTCTCAAAACTATGTTAATATGTCAAGAAGAGTTATGTTATGAAATATCAATAACTATGAATACATAATATATAATGTTAGCTCTTTTAACACAACGAGTGGATCAAGATAAGATTACATCTATTGAACCAAGGGCGTTCTAATCTTGGTTTTGATGATAACAAAATATAAATGTTATTAATGATTTGAGTTTTTTTGTGTAAGATTAAAAGATAGGTATAATTAGTGAAGAAATTCAATATGAAAAAGATTAAGTTTGAAGACCAAAATTGTAAATAATAGATGAATAAAAAATGAGGTAGTTATAAGATCTTGAGCTTATTATGTCAAATATTTTTTTTAAGCTTTAGTTGAAGTTCAATTGAACAAAGGTTTCAAATTTTGCATTTATACATATTCTAAGTTCAAAGCTACATAAATTTTTACCTAAGGGTTCAAGATGTATGTTTTTTGTTTTATAAATCAATGTAGCTATTAAAAGAGGTTCAAAATGTGTCTTGTAACTCATGTGCAATGATTTTAAAACAAAATAAAAAAATTTAAAAATGATTTGGATTGGTTTCAATTTTTTTAAAACCAAAGTTTATCAAAATGTATTAATTAGATTACAAACCAAGTCATTTTATGTTTTTAGTCTCAATTTATATGTCTTGATATTCAATTACATTTAGGAAATAGTTCAGAACTTGTTTGAATTGAATTAAAGTTGAAACAAATTATTTTAAAAGTGTCTTGGATGGATTCTACAAAAATTTTAGAACATGGAAACATTTGCGTAAATATCAGCCAACCAATCTATGATAGCTTGACCAGTGTTTCAGTTTTTAATTGCATCAATTAACCTATCAAGGACTGATCAACTAGTACATTGGTCGATCGATCTACGATAGGTCGACCGATCATCTGATAATTCCAACAACTAGTTTCTACATACTTTCAATCTTCTAATGGATTTTTGTATTCTAACAATTCTTAAACTCTTCTAATGACTAGTTTGGCTTCTTAACTCTATAAATAACATTTCTAAACAAATATTCCAATCTTTATATTATTATATTGATGTTTTAGACTCTCAAAGTCAGTTTTACAAAGTTGTCAAAGTTTTATGTTTCAGCTTCATTCTTCTTGTTTCGAATTCGATTTTAGTGCCTTAAGTTTATAATTTTCAGTTTTTTTAAGCTTTCAAAAGTCTCATTGATCATACATTTCATTTTTGAAATAATTAGAAGCCTTGGTTTATTGAACTTTAAGTGAACTACCTTCATAGGTATATTTTTTACGACTAAAGAAGCTTTTAACATTCATTTGGTTATTTGATCTTGTAATGACTTCTCTTTATCTTAAAAAGATTTGTTAAAGGTTACTCTTTGTCTTCTGAAAAGAAGATTTTGATTTGTACTCTTCTCTCATTAAAGAAGATTGTATTTGTTATATTGTCATAGTAAAAAAACTCTAACATCATGTGTGTTAGGAGAGGATTAAGCCTAAGTGTTTTAGCCGAGCCTTTACAAATTTTAGTGTATCCTCTCAACCCTTTTCTCCTTATTTATTGATTATTGTATTGCTTGATTGTACTACTTACTCTTTTTTTAGAATTAAAAAGAATTCATTAATAACGAGATTATATAGAAGGTAAATTCTTAACTTAAAAAACATTAAAAAATGATCAAGAAGAAACAAAATTACTAGCTTTAAACATTTGCATCCTATACTACATTGAATCTTGGCTTAATGATTGCATCTTTTGGAATTGGTTTAGATAGACTAGGTTGTTTAATTTAGAAAATTTTGGAACAGCCTTTGGTTCAATACGACTAATCCATTATAATAGCATCGCTTTCCTAATTGTTTAAGACATTTTTCACTATAAAAAATATCACACAAAATAAGTTTTCAAATCACAAGTCAACCACTCCCTACCCAACACTAATTAACCAGTCTACATAAAAACATAGCACTTATAACACCCCAAAATATACCCTAAAAGTATGATAGCATGTCTGAGGTGCATAAGGAAATGAACGTAACAAATAAATTAACATAAAGGTATCTAATGTAAAAGATTGGGTAAATGGGTAATCTGTTCGTTTTTGCATGAACATACCTAGATAATTTAGCCATATCTTGGTATGTATAGCTTAAATTTGGATAATTCTAATTATGCCTTAATCTAGAGACATAGATCTAAAACTTTTATGGAGGAAACAAAATTTTATTGTGCCTCTAAGGTCTTTGAATTCTTACTTGAAGTTACATTATGGCAACTGCTTCTGTTTTCGAAAAACCTGTGATGTTTTGGGTATAATTCCCGAAATAATTAACCAAATTGCATGAAATTTATGACATTATAAAATTAAGACATAGGAGAATGAAATTAATTAATAATATTGTAGGCCAATATGGGAAGTAAAGGAAGAAGAAGGACTAATATGTAATTTTTCAAAAAGGGACATATGGACCAATTAGATTAAGGCATATGTGGACTAATTAGATTAAGGCATGTATGACCAATAATAACAAAGTATGTGTGTTATAAAATAGGGATATGGAGAAGGGTTCACGACATTCTAAGTTCATATTTTCTCCTCTCAATTTCATCTTCTTCATCTCATCATTTTTCATATAAGAATAAGTGGAAATTAAGGTAGTGAATCAAACAAAGCTAAAGAGGAAGGGAAGGAAAGGCAATAGATGACCCAATTTGTCAATTTTCAGGTTTGAGACTGCACTTAGTTTATGTGGACTTGTTATGGGATGGTTCTTTTGTGTTATTTTGGATAGAATTGGTTGAAAATGATAAGAGAGTATTATGTAGTAGAATTCTGTCTAGGATTTTCTTGAGTCAGTCACGTTTTTTGAGTCATAATGAATCCTACAAAATCCCAAATTGTGTGATTCTAATTGCATATAAAACCTAAGACATAGGGGTAAATATCCTTAGAAGACACTTTGATTTGATTCAGTCTCTATGACCTTCGAAATTAAAGTCGAAACAGGCAACCTGATACTACCCCTGTTTTGGAACAGTTTGTGCTCTTTTATTTATATCTTATGATTTAGAATCCTTATAGAAACTATATACAGAGGGGAAAACATGTCTAGAAGACCTTAAAAGTCAATTCTGACGTTTTTTATATGCATATTAATGAACAAAGAGTGGTATGAATGAAAGAGAGTCTGTCATAACTATAGTACTGCTTTCGTTTAGTCCAATCTTTTTTAATATGCACCCAATATTTTTTAATATGTATGAAATCATTCAATCACTTCAAAATAAATGCAATCAGCCTTGTCAAGTGTGAATTGAGTGATTGAACAATGGAATTTAAAGATTAAGCATAATGCATTCCAAATATATATACTATTTATGACATGAAATATATTTCACATGATTTATTGATATATGAATTGTGATTAATATATAAATTGTGAAATTTGCAAATGGTTAAAGGAAATGTTATGATGCCTGCCCTATTATCTTGGTTGTGGATAGATAGGCATGCCTATAGGGTTACAGTGCAGTTGCTACAGTATGACACCACTGGTGTCCATAGTTTAATACCTTCGAGTATCCACAGTTTAATACCTTCGGGTATTCACAGGCTGATACTTTCGGGTATCCATAGTTTGATACCTCCGGTATCCACAGTTTGATATCTTCGGATATCCACAGCACTCGTTATCTACACCCATAGGAAATGTGCAGGCTTAACACAGAAAATAAAGGAAAGCGATATAGATAAGAAATAGAGTATGATAACATAAATAGTCGTATGAATTGGCATTTGCATTTTTATTGATATATGTATTGAAGCATATGTATATTATTTAATTGATTAATTATGCCATTATTATTTATATTTGTGCGATGTTCATGAATGTATGTACTTGACAGATGACTACTGTGAGTAGTCATCCAAACTAAGTGTTTCCCCACTAAGCTTTCAAGCTTAGCACGTGTGTTAATCCGTGTAGGTCCAAATCATAAGAGTGAGGTACAGGGAACATCTACAGGGACCAAGGCCAACCAGTAAAAGAAAAAGTACTTTGAAAATGTGTTTTTAATTACATATTATTGTACATGTAATGGTTAAAGGAACTTGTATGTTTTCTTTAGGGTTATCATGTAAATGAACATAAAAATATGTTTTTACTGCCATTAAATAACAATGTAAGCAACAGGGAATTTGTAACGTAATTATATATAGGTTGACTTATGTGTGGATGATTATAGGTTTCATATAGAGGGTGTTACATTTTATGGTATCAGAGCTCGGTTTAGGCGGTTCTGATCAATAAGAGTCTAGTGATGTGTGATGGAGTTTGGTCTTGTGTTGGTCTAATTCAGATGTCCCTATTTATATATGAATAGAGTGTTTGAACCTTATTTAGACTAAATTATGGTGATTTTTATAGATGATATGTTGGTCTATTTAAGGAATGAAGAGGAGCATGTTCAACATTGAGAAAGAAGCAATTATTTGCCAAATTGAGCAAATGTGATTTTTGGCTAAAGGAAGTTTCTTTTCTCGGACATATCATCTATTCGGAAGGTATCAGAGTAGATCACAGTAAAATTGAGGCGATTCTCAATTAGAAGCCGCCTCAAAGTGTGAAAGAAGGAAGAGGTTTTCTCGGCTTAGCTGGTTATTATCGTCGCTTTGTCAAAGGGTTCTCAGTAATTGCTTCTCCCATCACAAAGTTACTTCGGAAAGGAACAAAATTTGAATGGAATGATAGATGCCAAGCTAGTTTTAAGCAGTTAAAGAAGATGCTCACCGAAGCTTCAGTGTTGACATAACCCACTCCCACTATGGAATATGTCATTTACAGTGACGCTTCTATGAATGGTTTGGGTTGTGTATTGATGTAAGATGGGAAAGTGGTGGCTTATGCCTTAAGGCAATTAAAGCCACATAAACAAAACTACCCTATACATGATTTAGAATTGCTAGTAGTGGTATTTGCTTTGAAAATTTGGCGACACTACTTACATGGGAAAAACTGTAGGGTATACACAAATCACAATAGTTTGAAGTATTTGTTCACACAGAAGGAACTAAATTTAAGGCAATGATGTTGGCTAGAATTATTTAAGGACTATGATTGCATAGTTGACTACCACCCAGGAAAAGTGACTGTGGTTGCAGATGCTTTGAGTAGGAAGTCTATTTCAGCACTTTTATTGCAGGATAGTGGATGGAAGTTTGCACCAGATGGAACTTTGATAGCTCAGTTAAAAGTGAATCTTGACTTGAGACAGATGATAGCACATGTACAAAAAGATGATGCTAAGTTACAACAAATTATACAAAAGGTGCAAGAAGGGAACCAGACCAAGTTTGTAGTGAAAGATGATGGAAGTCTCTACTTTAAAAGTAGATTATGTGTACCGGCAATAAAGGACTAAAAGAAGAAGTTATTACATGAAGCTCATAATACTATGTTCACCATGCATCCTTGGAGTAACAAGATGTATCAGGACTTAAAATAACAGTACCGGTGGTCAGGAATGAAGTGTGATGTAGTAGATTATGTGTCGAAGTGCTTAACTTGTTAACAGGTGAAAGCTGAACATCAACTCCCGTTAGACGTATTGAATCCCATTCCAATTCCACAATGGAAATGGGATAATATCACAATGAACTTTGTTATAGGCCTACCCTTTACACAAAGAAAACATAATGCGGTATGGGTCATAGTGGATAGGCTCACCAAATCAGCTCATTTTATACCAATTCACTCTGATTATTCTATAGATCAATTAGCTGAATTGTATATGAATGAGATTATTCGGCTATATAGAGTGCCATTATCAATTGATTCTGACTGAGACCCACGATTTACTTCAAGATTTTAGAAAAGTTTACAAGTAACTTTGGGCACTTAATTGAGCTTTAGCACAGCCTTTCACCCACAAATGGATGGGCAATCTGAGAGAGTTATACAAGTGTAAGAAGATATGCTTAGGGCATGTATTATGGATTTTTCGGGCAGCTGGGATAAATATATACCTTTGATGGAATTTGCCTACAATAATAGTTATCAGTCCAGCATAGGTATGGTACCATATTAAGCATTATATGGCAGAAAATGTAGAATCCCAGTTTGCTGAACAGAGCTGACTGAGAATAAGATGATTGGACTTAACATAATCAAAGTAACATAAGAGAAAGTGAGGATTATTCAGCAAAGATTGAAGGCTGCAAGTGATAGACAGAAATCATATGCTGATTTGAAAAGGGAGGATATTGAATATGCGGTAGGTGACAAATTTTTTTTAAAAGTTTCGCCATGGAGAAAGGTGCTAAAATTCGAGAAGAAGAGAAAACTTAGTCCTAGATTTATTGGTCTGTATGACATGCTTAAAAGGATTAGACTAGTGGCATATAGGTTAGCCCTTCCTATGGAACTATCCAAGTTGCACGATGTATTCCATATTTTAATGTTACGGAGGTATCGATCAGATTATTCACATGTATTACCCTTACAAGAAATAAAGATCCAACTAAACTTTTCATATGATGAAGAGTCAAAGAAAATTCTAATTAGAGAAGTTAGACAATTAAAAATAAGCAAATTTCTCTTGTAAAGGTGCTATGGCAACATCATGGCACTGAAAACGCAACTTGGGAACCCGAAGCAATGATGAAAATTTAATACTTGCAGCTATTTAATACAAGTATGAATTTCAAGGACGAACTTCTTTTTAAGGAGGTGAGAAATGTGACACCCCAAAATATACCCTAGAAGTATGATAGCATATCTAAGGTGCATCAAGAAATGAACATAAATATACCCTAGAAATATGATAACATGTCTAAGGTGCATCAGGAAATGAACATAACAAATAAATTAACATAAAGGTATCTAATGTAAAAGATTTGGGTAAATAGGTAATCTGTTCGTTTTGGCATGAACATACCTTGGTAATTTGGCCATATCATGGTATGTATAGCTCTAACTTGGATAAATATAATTGGGCCTTAATCTAGATACATAGAGCTAAAACTTTCATGAAGGAACCAAAATTTTGTTGTGCCTCTAAGGTCTTCGAATTATGGCTTGAAGTTTCGTTATGGCTACTTCCCCCTGTTTTCGAACAACCTGTGGTGTTTTGGCTATAATTCCTAAAATAATTAAACAAATTGCATGAAATTTATGACATTAGAACATTAAGACATAGGTTAATGAAATTAATAAATAATATTATAGGCCAATATGATAAGTAAAGGAAGAAGAAGGACCAATATGCAATTTTTTTCAAAAAGGGAAATATAGGCCAATTAGATTAAGGCATATGTGGACCAATTGGATTAAGGCATGTGTGACCAAGAATAAAAAAGCATGTGTGTGGATATTGAAAGTTCTGGAAGGGAGATATGGAGAGGGGGTTCACGACATTCTAATTTTAGATTTTCTCCTCTCCATTTCATCTTCTTCATCCCATCATTTTTCATGTAAGAATAGGTGGAA
>JAOXYD010256128.1:0-16079 GCA_028565735.1 Pinacopodium congolense
CAATTCATAACACTCCCTTTTCACGGGCACTCGTAAGTAAATTAAGTCTTTATGAGAAAGTAACAGAACTTGCCAACAAAGATACCTCCACCAACTTCTTTTCTATTTTTTGATTAGACCCTCTTCTGCACCGTATCTCCTCTCTACAATAATGGCCACTCTACATTAACATCCATTTGAACTATCAGGTTTTAGAACAACAGCTTGTGGCAAACATATGTTTGCAGTATGACCCTCAATGTGGTGACAAAGAAAAAGATCTTCTTGTCCTACCCGAAACAAGAATCATAGAAATACATGGTCACGCCTTTTCTTTGGATTAGCTTCTGGATTTCCTTTTCTCATCATCGCCACAAATTCGTCGTAGTTGATTCTTCCATCCTGAGGGAGAAAAAACATCAAGGTACTAAGTGAACTGAAATTACTCCTAATAATTTTTTCTTATGGTTTTCTTTGGGCACTTACGTTGTCACTATCAACTTCAGAAATGATTTCCTTGATGTCCCTTCCATCGTTCATGCCAAAGTCTCGAAGGGCTTGCTCGAGTTCTTCAGTAGTGATATAACTGGACGAAGAAGGATAGGAAAGAAATGAGTAACTAATAAGCCAACTATAGTGTAAACCGATTCCCATGTTATTTGAAACAGATATTAGATGTAATTAAATTCTGCTTTACCCGCTGTTATCTTTGTCGAAGTGCTGGAAAGCGGTATAGAGATGATCTTCTCTATCCATTCGGTTCAAATGCATTGTAGCGGTGATGAACTCATCGTAATCTATGGTTCCATTGCCATCTGCATCAGCCTGTTATTTCAAGGTGGAAAATATGGGAAACAAATATAGTTATTATAAGCTTGAACAACCAGATTGTGCCACGTTTATATTTTCATTAAAGAATATTGTAGCTTACAGCTTCCATCAATTGCTTCACTTCATATTCGGATAGCTTTGTCCCTTGTTTAGCAAGTCCTTGCTTCAGCTCTTCAAGGGTTATCGTGCCACTATTGTCAGTGTCCATTCCTCTGAACATCTCTTTCAATCCCATGATTTCTTCCTCGGATAGACACCCGGCAATTACCTATCAATTTTTTGGACATGAAGATATGAACAAAAAGTTGCAGGAAATTGTTCTTAAATCGAAGAAAACTAGAAAAGAAGACATTTTGGATTGGAAATGCGTACCCTTAGAGCAACTTTCTTGAACTTGTTCATTGCTTTAAATTGTTTCAGCCTAGCCAAGACTGCATTGTCAAGAGGAGTATCTGGTGCCTCTCCATCTTCTTTAATCCACGGATGATCTGATAAATAGAACAGATGTGATTGATCAGGAATTTGTTTCTGTTGGCTACAAGTGAAAAATTTAGAGAGCAAAGAATACTTACTTAGAACCTGTACTGCAGTGAGCCTCTGTTTTGGGTCAGAATTTAACATCTTCCGGACGAGATCCTTGGCAGGAGCCGAAATTGAAGGCCAGGGATCACTTGTAAAATCTATGTGACCTCGTAAGATTGCATTGAATATGCCATGTTCCGATTCTGTCAATGGTTATTTTAGTTTATGAAAGCTGTAATGGCTCAAAAAAATGAACAGCATTGAAACATGAGAAGAACAATTTACCAGCCCAGAAAGGTGGTACACCACAAAGGAGAATATACAACATCACACCGACACTCCATATATCTGCTTCTGGTCCATATTTGCGCTTCAAGACTTCAGGTGCAATGTAATAGGCGCTACCAACAATATCCTTAAACACCTCTCCTGTATATTGAGACTTTTGGTTATGATAAATTCAATCTCATAAACCCTTTTCTCGGCTGGTGTATTGAACATAAAATGGAAAAATAGACAAAAAAAGAAGATGAATAAAATTGCAACCTGGCTTGTAGAAGACTGACAAGCCAAAATCTGTGGCCTTGAGCGGCGAGTTCTCATCTTTGTTGAGCAGAAGGAAATTTTCAGGCTTGAGATCTCTATGGATGACTCCCATTGAATGGAAAGTATGCACGATTTGAACAATGGTTCTAAGCAAAGATGCTGCGGCTCTTTCGGTGTAATGACCCTTTGCTATAATACGATCAAAGAGTTCTCCTCCTGCACACAACTCCATCACCAAATGTACTGAATGTTTGTCCTCATAAACTCCTTTGAGTTCCACAATATTAGCCTGGCCTGTCAAATGGTGCATTATCTGAACTTCTCTCTTAACATCCTCTATATCCTCCTTATTCACAAGCTTTCTTTTGGCGATTGTTTTGCATGCAAATTGCTCGCCAGTTCCCTTATGGGTGCACAAATGTGTGATGCCAAATTGCCCCCTACCAAGTTCTTTTCCAATACTGTACACCGATTTTACATCTTCCATGGGGCGACCTAAGACCGGACCAATGGGGCCTTGCTTTGCAGGCTTTGTGGATCCTAGAGGAGGTGACGGTGGAGCTGCCTTCGGGGGTTGGGAGGAAGAGCTATCTGTGGCTCCACCACCACCATTGGTTGCACTATTACCATTGTTGGATCCACTTTCTCCCTTTTCATCACTTGATGCATCCCCTGCGGTGGCTCTTGAGCAACAACCGCCCATTGGAGAAGGGAGAAAAGAGAGAAAAAGGAGAGAGGATTTCAACTTTGATGGTGGTGTCTGTTGTGGTGTTGTATGTTGGTGGTGGTGGCTTAAGGTTTTCTTACTTTTTGATGGAGGGTTGAGAAAAGATATGAGAAGAGAGAGAAGGCCATGTATGGTGAGAGAGAGAGAGAATGAATTGGAAAGGTGAATAATGGTTGAAAACGTTAGACACAGGTTGGATTCTGGTTGCATGGGAGGAGTAGATTGATGGCGAGGAATTTTAGGGTAGGCGTATGTACGCTGTGTTGAACGAGTCTTTGGAGTGTTGAAATGGGTAGGAAACAAGTATTTTAGGACAAGTTTACAGAAATTCTCGGGATTTTAGTGAAATAACCAACTCTGATGTCTTTAAGGCACTGCATTAGTTATGCAAACACATATTTATATATTATGTTTGTTAACGAAGCTGAAGGTAGTTGTTATGTCCGTCCTTATCATGCTAAAAGAGAATCTAAAACTTATTACTTAAAGATGGTGGCAACCAATGTTTTAAAATTGGATTGAATATAGAACGAGAGAGATTTAAGCTTTATAAGTTCAATAGATATTATACCGTCCAAAAATTTATATAAATTAATAGAGAGTAAGAACTAAGGACTTATAAGAATAAATAAAAATATAATATATAAATGAAATTCTTTATCAAAATAAAAATAAAGCACTAATAGTTATTAATGTGAAATTAATTAATATTAATTAAAATTAAAATTGAACCTAATAGAAAATCATTAAACAATAGTAACAATTAATATAGTTTTTCTAAGGAATATTGTGTTAAACTAAAGAAGGTTCAATTAATGGTTTTGATGATGACAATATGTATTTATCACTAATAATTTACTTTGTTAATATAATTTGAAAAATAGGAATTTGGTTAATGTGCATGAAAACATCTGCTAGATTAAAGAAGATACATTTGAATGAAGATATATTCATGGAAGATGGAGTCCAAGAGGAAGTAAATTTATACAAAAATGAGGATGGTAAAAGGAAGTAAATTCATGAAGAAAAAGAGGACGGAGAAGTAAGCATTAAAGTAAAGATCAAATGATAAAAGATCAAAATCAAGTTTAATAAGGATGAATAGATTTAGCTTTGTATTTTGATTGTAAATTTTGTCTTAATCCTTTTTAATACTTGAAGGACTCAACATTTGTATTTACATATAGGATTTTGTATAGAATGTTTGTATATTATACATATTAAGTTTTTGTATAGAATATTTCTTAATCAAAAATAATTTTAGAAAAGATTTTAAAAGGACATCCTCTTAATGTGTCAAAATATTTTAGAAAAAGTATTTAACTGGGTTTACGTGTATTTAAGTTAAAAGTTTAGCAAAAGAGCGGTTTTAAGAAGTTTTAAAATTTTGAAAAGATTTTGAAATTTTGAAGTTTTGATTAAGTAGAAATTTTTCATAAGTCAAAACATATTTGATTTTTATTTTAATTAAAAGGTCTTGGTATCTAAAATTATTTAAATAAATTTTAAAACTTATGTGAATTGGTCTTTAAGTAAAAAAAATTGTCTAAAAGTTGTTTGGAATTAATTTTGGAATGAAAAGTTTCAAAACATATACAAAATTTCATGGATCAAGATTTTTTTAAGTTTTTATCTTTAATTGAAGAGTCTTAATTACAATTTCATTTTAGGAAACAACTTAAATAAAATTGAGTCAAGACTTAATGAAAGGAAACTTTCTGGGTGTTTGAAAATGTTTAGAATTATTAAAACTAGTTTTCAAATTAACTAATCGACCAGTAGTGGTTAACCGATGCCGAAATTGATCTACACCAGTGATCCACAATAGCAATCCCTAATGACATAGCAAGGGCAACGACGCTATTGTGTGGAAAATCTATCTAAATATTAAACGGTAGTAGGGAACAACACCATTTAGGATTCCCTTGTGGTGTTTGATAGACACTGTAATGACTAGTTTTTTTTTAATTTCTAACAACTTTTAGAGGGGTGTAATTGCTAAGAAGTGTTTCTAACAGGTATTTGAGTTTCTAAACCTATAAATACATGTTTTAAATGTTGTAAAACATTCTTTATGAATTATGATGAGCTAAATAAGTTTTAGTTTGGTTTGAAATGTGTCTTTGAGTTGAATAAATTTTAAGAAAAAGCGTAAAGTTTATAAGTTTGCATTTATTTTGTCATTGAACCCCTTGAGCATTGTTTATGCTAAATTAGATATTGAAAATGTGTATGCTTGAGATGGAGTTGTTCATTGAGATTGAATTTATTATAAAAGAGATGCTCATTACCCTTGAAAATGTAAGTTATGAGTTCCTCTTTACCCTTCAAAAGAAGAAGTTATGAGTTCCTCTTCACCTTCATAAAGAAGACATTGTAAAGATTCCTTTTCATTTTAAGGAAGAGTGTTTTTATAATAAAAATTTCAAGAAGAATCTAAGAGAGTAAACGTACACACACAGTTAGTTTGTTGAAATATTATAAAAATTGATTATGTATCCTCTCTTTCCTTAACTCTTTTATTTACTTGCTTTTATGATTAATATTAAATTGTTTTAATTTGAATAACATTGTTTTGTATTAACATTATCATTATTATAGTATAAATTATGACTAGGGATTCAATCCATTAAGCATTGGTTTAGGTTTTAAGTTTTAAAATGTTTTAAATACCTAAGTTATCCCTCCTCTCTCTTAGATGCCATATAGAGCTAATAAACTATGTTTTACCATGTCTCATTATCATAAAAAATTTCAAGTTTTCTAACATTATTTAAAGAATCATAAACCACGTTTTCATTTAAAGTACTTACATCAACATCTTTGACTAAATATAGATAAACTATAAATTAATAATGTATCTTTCTGTTGTAACATATTTTTAATTTTAAATATATTTAAAATAAGATAACAATTAACCGTCAATATTTATTCTTCATTCTTCCATTATGATAACTATATTTTCTTCATAAATTATCTTTTTCAAGTTCACTATAATCAAATTAAAGTGATGGTTCTTCTTTTTCAATTAAAAAATCATTATGGTCAATGAAATCATTATTAATTAAATCATATATTCTTTTCTTACTAAGTGCTTTAGTTATATAATAAAACTTATAAAATTAATAATAAAAAATCATCATTTAAAAATAAAATTTAATCTATAAAATACGTATTATTTATCATAAGAATATAAGTATCATAAATAAGGTCATTGAATCTTTGATACTCTAAATAATTTTGTTTTATCAAATGAATACTTCAAAAAATACTTGAATAATGTAAACAACTTAACATAAAAGTTATTTAATTTAATAGTTTAATAGTAAGTTTTCTTAATATTAGAGCATTTTCATTAAGCAATCTCCATCTCTCGTTTGTATTTTAAAATAAGAATTATAATAAAAAAATTAAAGTATATTATATTTAAATAATTAATTAAATTAAAAATATAAAACTTACCAAGTTATATTTTTTCATATCATAAGTTCTTATTTCATAGATGGTCTAACAAACTCTTTTAACTTTTATGATGTAACCTATTTTTATTCATCACACTTAATTATTCTTCAATAAAAAGCATATATTTCCATTCAATCACATAAAAAAGATATGCAACATATCAACACCTTTACTTGTATCTTCATTACATAAGCAATAAGGATTGAAAAACAAATTGTTAAATGAATTCTTTGAGTAAAATGTTTTTCCAATATCTAGTAAAAACATTTGTATAAGGTTTTTATAATTTTCCTTACCTTTGAAAAGATTCATAATTATTCTACAAATTATATTCATGCTATCATATGTATATATATATATATATATAACCCAAAGATTATTTCTCATTTGAATCAATAATTCTCAACAACCTTATAAGTGGAGCCACAATCTTCATCTAGGATAATAACATAGATCTCTTTTATTTTCTTACCTTTTGATAATTTATGACATTAAAAATGTTTATTTGTTATTAAATTTGAAGTATTTATTTATAATACTAAAAGCTTTTTAAAGTTATAAAAGCAATTTAAAATATAATAGTAATAGGACGCAAAATCTTAACCTAATCTTTTTTTAAACAAAAAAAAAGAGATGATTATATACCAAAATTGTGATTTTTAAATGTATGTGCAGTAAAGATTAAAAATATGATGCATGCATTCAATATCTTTTAAAATGATATTAATATAATGAGCAGTATACGAAGAATAATAAATATACCCATAATTTAATGTGTAACAAAAATCCAACTAATACATAATTAATTGCATTATTTATAAGGAAATGAACTACATGTTTTTTATCTAACTTACTCGACAATTTTAGAAAATAATCAAAATAAAGTATGAACAGGTTTTATTACATTGGAAGCATCAACATACATGATAAATGTTGTTCTAATATTATAATAAATTAAGAAAATTTTCAAAATTCTTTATCTTTGATCATTCTAACCATCTGTTATGAAGGTGGCTTTTATTATTTTTTATTTAAATTTCTATTAATTCACATTTAACTAATTTTATTTTGTTTAATCTTGGAGTAAGGTACATAAATCTCATAATAAGAAAATGCCTTAATTTATGATTTCTTGTTATTGTACAACTATTATTTTTTTAAAACAAAATGAATTTAAAGCATTCAAAAGAAACTAAATAGGGACACAAAAGACAAAAGAAGTGGGAGAAGTAGTTGAGGCAATTAAAGTATCACTTATTCAAGACAATGGTTACTGCAATAAAATTCTTATTATAAAGCCAAGGTTGCCTCCCACCTCTCGAATGTTTGATATTATTTTAAAGAAGCAAAACAATGAAACATAACAATCAAAATATCATTGTTTAATTAAAGGAGAAAACGAGATAGCCGGCGGTTTATGGCTTTTCATAGTCATATTGTTAGTTAAATTACCATTCTATCCTTCTGTTGTATGAAACAATAAATTATATACAAGGATAAAATAATATTTTAGTTGACAAATGCGAAGAGAGGGAAAGAGAGAAAGATGGGTGAATAAGAATAGGAAGACGAAGACAATTCTTGTAAGGACAAAATTACTATTTAAATATGATCACTTTGGTATAAAATAAAAGAATATAATAATTAAATAATTAAAATACCTTTTATTTTATACAAGAAATAGTTATAAATGACTATAGTTAAATTGTCATATAATAAGAACCTTCTTATAAAGGTAGGACCTCTGTTCAAATTATTTGGATAAAAGAAATTAATTGAAATTTTGGTTAAATTGACTAATTCTCAAGTTAACCACATAATTTTCAAATTCACGGACTTTTATATCAAATTGGACCAATTAATTAACGGTTCTTGACAAACCTGGTTAAATTGACTAGGCCGTTAATGTCTGGTTTGAACGGCAATAAAAACTTTCGAATTAAGAAAAGGTTCAATATGATCTGGGTTATCAAATTCGGTTTACTCATTTGATTATTTGAGCAATTTCAATACAGATATCATTTGAGACTGTGGAAAGAAGTCAACATTAAAAATGTCAAAACAATTTTCCATTAAAACTGTATGGCTGCACTAAATTGAAAACTTACAGTACATGATAAGAATTATTAGCGGCAAATAAAATTTAGGAACCAAAAATAATTTCATAGGACCTTGCCCTTTCATGGTTGAACATGCGCAGAATTTGAAAAATGAATCAATAAGTAGGGATTGAAGGATCAGCCTTGACAGCATATGCGTGTATTCCACCAGCCACGTTGAATACTCTCCCAAAACCCTGAAAGAACCAGACCAATGATAAAACAAAAGGGAAGATTGTTTTTACCAACGTCGAGAGGAATAACTTCAATCAAAGCTAAAGTTGAAGACAACGCCATTTCCCAGTAAAGTGAATATGACACTGTTACAGGTTGTAAGTGCTCATCATTTAACTAGCTATCAACGTTGTTAAAAGAGGACATCACCAAATAGTTTGTAAAAGAACCATATCCTTAACACGTAAACTATACATTTTAGAACTATTTCTCATGCACGCCCGAAACATGCAGATAAGTCATCTTCTTGAACAAGGAAAGTGCATATGCACCAAAATCTAATATTCCAGAGAACAACAGTAACGTATTGTCAATGAGTAAACACCTCTATTGAACTTTTTGAAAGATGGAAACAAGGGACTCGTGAAGAATGCAATCAAGAACAGTTCCATTCAAAAAGCAAATGGACCAAAAATGATGTCTCATAAATATGCATACATGGTACTTGGAAGAATTACAAGTCCACAGACAACATGAAATTAAGGGTTAAGATTCACTGCTGTTATGTCAAACAATCCTTGAAATGATTTACTTCCGGAGAAAGAAAATGCAATAATGGTGTTCACCTGAGTCTGCAACCACTTAGCCACCTGTAATGATCGAACACCATGGTGACACTGCAAATAGAAAGATTTCTTAGACTTGAGCGCAAGGCAAAAAGTTTTCTCCTCAACTAATGGTAGTTTCAATTGGCAAATGAAAGCAGTTCAAGAAACACATGGCAAGGTCATAAGGATACTAGAGAAATACCGCGTGAAAACTCTGAATGCAAATAAAAGATGTGAGAATCTTTGTTCAAACAAGATGTTATCCAATCAAAACTGGATTATAATCACTTGACAACATAAGTCCCAACATATAATAGATTGTCAACAAATCAATTCTACCTTCTAAAGAAGCGCCTTATGACATCTTTTTCAGAAAAGCATAAAAGGAAAGGGGGCCATTATTGGTGCATTTTTTTTATATAGGTTCTCTTTATTGTCTCTAAACTAATGTAATGACCAATGCAAAGGAAACTTTTCCATTAAATGAACAACATTCGCACCCACCATGACAATGGTATCCTTCTGTGGATCCAATTTTGTAGCAATTTCTGGTCCCCAACTTCCAAACTGACGGAGGGGAAGAACTTGAAAACCTGGCAAAGAAGCTTGGGTCCTGCAATTATTGAAAATGATTAGAGCAGTTGAACATTGATACAGAAATCAATCAGTATTTTCATCCAAATTCACTTCAAATTGTGTCAAAGTATAAATTTCAATTTCACAGACTGTTGTCACAGTTAGCTTGCCTATCCATCATTTACAAGTTTTATTACTAACATAGAGTAGATAAACCAATAATTATTTGCTTTTTGCGCACAAAAACAATGAAACTGCATACACTTCATCAGGTTCTCGAACATCAATCAATTGAACCTCTTCAAAAAACTTGGGATCTTGCATTTTCCCATGAAGAGTATCAGGTTGAATATCTTGAAGCAAAGATTCATCCCTGTCAAACAGATTACAAATGCAAAATCAAGAAAAAACTGCAGAATGTAAGGGCTCTTATTTGAACAATGTAAAAGTTGATCTTGGAGAGCATTGCCTCTCAGAAGGATTTTCTTTTTTTTAACAGAATAAATACATACCTTTCAGAAAGGACTTGCAACAAATGCCAGCCAAATTCAGTCTTACACCTTATTACTTGGTTTAGAGGAGCACCAAATGCAGCTTCTTCAAATTCTCGTACCTGGGATTTTCAAATACTATTTATCAAAAAATTTGAAAAGTGAAGAGCGCTTTTACCAACAAGGTCTTTCAAGTGTTGTGAGGTCTATATTGGGAAATAATAGAAAGAGAACACCTGAGGTGTAACGTTTGGCAGAAATTGTGAACGGCAATGAGTAGAACAGGGCAAAATCTAATATTTTTCTATAGTCACCAAATGTACTGTTATATGTCATGCAAGTGAACAGAATAATAATGATAAACTCTACTTAATATACACATGAACCAGTTTGATCATAATCAACGCACCATTTGCCCCTTTCTGACCCAGCCAAGCATTCCTCCTTTTTCTTTGGATGGGCATAGTGAGTACTCCACAGCAAGATCACTCAAGTCCTCTCCTTCGAGGAACAAAAGACAATACAAAATCATAATAAGACAATCGAATTTGAGGAAGGAAATATTAGCCAATTTTCAAGGTCATAAAACCAAAACTTTTTTTTTTTATCAAGTATCTTTTGAGACTATCTTCATATCAAATACTAAGAATTCTAATCTCAACATATAAATACGAAACTTATCCCCAAAACAAAATTATGTAGTGTTAACTATATTACGTATATAGTCAAACTAACCTCCCGAAATTCTCTTTTCCAGCTCTAGCAGGAGCTTAATGTCGTCTTGTTTAAGAAGCAAATGTTGAACCAATATTTCTTTTCCAACTGCGGAGCCGCTCTCCGAACTAAATGAAGCTGTATGAGCACATGAATCGAAATTGCAATCAGGACAAAATCGTCGACAGCTAAAGAAACAAACGACCGAGTAGAACAAAGCCAGCAATGCAAGACTTACAAAAAACTAACCAAACTGAAACTACCAACCGATGGCCCCTACGAATCAGTGAAAACTAACCAGATATACCTTTGGCGCAGAGATTGCCTGCTATAGCTGGGACCCCAAAAAAGGGAAGAGAAGATGAATGGGGTTTGGAAGTTTGGGGACGAACTTTAAAGAATGGTGCGGATGTGGATGGTTTGCGGAGGTGAGAAGGTGAAATTAGGGATGATGATGATGATGACAGGGAGAAGATAGGGAGTGAAGAGCGCCTAAGAGCGGAGAAAGTTGGAGACTTTATTGATGGGAGGTGAGAATAAGATCTTATCATTGCTTCTTCTTCTTCGCAAACGAGGTCTTGAACCGAGTAGCGGGCAGAGAGTACGTTGAGACAGAGGGAGGACTTATGTGCTTTAGATTAGTTTTGGTCAAAATATTTGCGTAAAGATATCTTGTACTTTCAATTACTTTTTTTTAAAATATTTATATTATATAAAAAAATTTAATAGCGTACCCAAGTGTATTTGGAATACTAGTAATTAGTAAAATAAAAATACTTGTACAAACTAACCAAACTAGTAAGGAAGTAACTCTGTTTCCAACATTGAAAAGATGGAAATCTTTGTAATATTTTGAACTGTTTATAAACATTAAAGTAAATAGAATTAAAATATTTATAGCTCTCACATAAATAAGGAGCGGTACAACAATTACAAAATAAGAGTTTAATAAAATATAGTATAAGGATATACAAATAAAAACCAATCTCAATGAAAAAGTAGAATAAATTGGATTGGTAAATAATACTACTTCCAGCCCTTCAATATCAGACTTATTACGAGAAAGATTAAAATAAAATCATGTATTGGTCCAGGCAAATCTATTGTACATAACATAAGAAATAAAAAATTGAATTATTTTTTTCATGATCTTATTGACCTGAATAGGAAAAACTTAGTTCTATTAGATGCGTAATTTGGTCAAAATATTTGCGTAAAGATATCTTATACTTTCAATTACTTTTTTTAAAAAATATTTCTATTATATAAATTTTTTTAATCTTTTTTAAAAAGATCTATTTAAAATATTTAACATTAGGTAAATATTTTAAGAATAATATAGATATATTGAGTGCTTATTTAGTTTTATTTGTTGTTTCTATTTTTTATTTTTATTTTTTAAAATAGAGAAACAAAGGAAAAGGCATATTTCAATAAAATAGAAAAATAAAAATTTTTATTTCTCAATGTTTTGAAAATAGATTTTATAAATATATTGATCTATATTGAATAATTAACATAATCTATTAACTAATATGTATTTTAAGACATATAAAAGTGTTTTGGTCTAAGAATTGAAATTTATTTCATATTTAATTGTAATCAATAAATTAATTTTTTATTACAAATAATGAATCAAGGGAGGTTCACTTTTGGTAATAACAAAACACCTAAAAGACTAACATTTTTGTGTGTTTGAAGCATTGAAAGATGAGTGTCAAATCAAAATATCAAAGAATAGGTTTATAGAGTTTTGGAGCAAAACTGAAGCTCATAAAGTAGATAGATCAAGATTCAAGAGTTTGGAAGAGTCAAAATATAACATATATATATATATATATATATATTATGACTTGTAATATTTATTGCAAATCTTATTTAAGTTCTTTTTAGTGTTTTGATAAGACTCACTTAACACATGATGCATTCATATTTTAGAATATACATATAAGATGCATAATTAAGAGGAATTTTGTGCAAAATGTTTTCAATAATCCTCTTGATGAGAGATAAATATTTTTTAGAAGATTTTGGATGTGTATATGAGTTTGGAAAGAATTTATAATGTTAAAATAGGTTTGAATTTGTTTGGAATTGCTTTAGACAAGTTTTTATATGTTTCTTGGAATTAAATGACAATTTTGGGTGAGTTTAACAGAGCCTAACACTCCCACCATTGTTTTATGCGTAGTTCAACGACGATTGTTGGGTTTAATCAATGATGTTATTGTATACTCACGTTCAAAGGACTATAATGACAGTAGATCAACGGTGCCATTGAACTTTGTAGAAACTATTGTTAAAGAGCGAAAACCATGCTATAACAATTATTTCTCAACGGCAACATACTTTTAATGCATTAAAACAATGGCCAATAGTAACAAACGATTATTTTGACATCCTAGGGTTATAAATCGATTGTTTTACATTGTTTTTCATGATCCAAGAGCTTAGAAAGTGATTAAGCAAATGTTTTGAGCATTGTGAAGTTTTTCTTAAGAGTGTTCTTTGATTTGTCTTTAAGAGATTTTTAGGGCACAATTTGTCTACGTATATCTTGAGTATTTTTATCCTCCAAAAACACTAAACTATGCTTGAGTAATATTATTTTCCAAGTGTATTTTTTAAGAGGTAGTATAATTGTGAAGAAAGATTCTTTTTAAGCCTTAAAAGGAATCTAAAAGTTTATCCTGAAGCCTTAAAAAAGATTATTTCTAATATTGTTCTTTTTTATTATAGTAAAAATCTCAACAAGATTTTGTTGGAGACTAAATGTAAGAGAAAGTGGACTCTCTCGAAACTAGTATAAATCGTTGTGTCTCTCTTCTCTATACTCTTTACATTTACGCACTTATTTTTTTAAATTGTGTTTAAATTGATTTTTTATGTTTATTGATATCCAAAAATAGTGTTTACATTATTTTTTATTATTCAAGTGTATGTGAGTATTAAACTTATTTTATTAACTCATGTATATTATCTATTTTCCACATTTCTTGTTGCAAAAGTGTTTAAATATTTTGCAGAACTTATAAATTCATTGTAAAAATTTTCAATCATTTAATTCACCCCCTCTTAAATGCCATCTAAAACTAACCATTGATATCATAATATAAGTCTCAGGTAATGAAAATTCTATCAAATTTGAAAGACAAATATCACTATAATACACATGAACACTTTTGCTCTCTCATTTAATTTTGAAGGTTAAAACTCGCATAAAACACCTTACCTTTATAGAAACGATTATTTGTATTGGAAGATCATAATGAGAATTTTTTTGTGGCTAAAAATGTTAAACTTTGAAGGATAGTTTCACAAGAGACACCAATGCCCTTTAAGATCATAGAAAACCAAAATATTCCTAAAAGCAAAAACGAGTGGGATAAAGAAGATAAAAAGATATTCTCCCTCAATAATAAAGACATGCTTCTTTTGTATTGTGCCTTAAGTATAAATGAATTTAATAGAGTATCAATGTGCAAAATCGCTTATGAAATTTGGAATACTTTAGAAATTACATATACGGGTACGAATTAAGTTAATGAGAGTAAAATTAGTATGCTCACTCATCGATATGAAATGCTTCATATGATGCTTGATGAAAATATTCCTTTTATGTATGTTTGTTTTATTGATATTATTAATGCTTTAAAGGGTTTAGGTAAGACCTATACAAGTATTAAACTTGTAAAGAAGATTCTTAGGTCCTTATCAAAATTATGGAAAGTAAAAGTAAACCCAATTAAAAAGATAAAGGATTTTAATGTTCTGCCCCTCAATGAACTTGTTGAATCACTTCTTACATATGAGATAAGAATGAAGGAGACCCAAGAAAAAAAACCTGCACCCAAAAAGAAAAACATAGAATTTAAAGCTATAAGGAAATAAGAGAGCAAAAATAAAGAGTCATCATATGGAAGTATAGAATAAGAACTTACACTTATTACAAAGAGCTTTAGGAATCTTATAAGGAAAAGGCATTTAAACAAAAAAGGAAAGGTAAATCATTTCCTAAGAATAAAATTTCTCACATAACTTGTTTAAAATATGATTAAAAATGTCACTTGAGAGTGCATTGCCCACACTTCTAAGAAGAAAGAGAAGAAGGAAAAGAAAAAATCAAAGAAGAAGAACGCGTTGAAGGCCGCATAGACTTAATTAAGTGACTTTGAGAAGGAAGAAGTGGTAAAAGTATTTCATGGCTCACGATGAGGTAACTTCCTCTTATTCTCATAGTGATAATAATTGTGATGTTGAGTATAGTTATGAGGAAGGGCTATAACATATATAAAATTTGATTAAGAAGAAAAATGAATTGCATGCTAGGCATAAGGAATGATTGAAAATATTAGACGAATATAAATTAGAAATTGAAAAACTTAGGTAAGAGTTAGACTTAATTAACAAAGATAATGATGGATTATTAAATGAGAATATGGTCTTAAAGAAAGAAATTGAGTCTCTTAAACACTTACTTACAGAATTTATAAAGGGAAATGAGAAACTAGAAACAATGCTAAGTGCTCAATAAGTAGAAAACGATAAACATGATTTAAGATATAATAATAAAATTGATCATCTACTAGCAAGCCTATCTTAGTAAAGGGAAATAACTTAAAGGATGAATATGCACTTAGGACTGATGTACAAAATGCATCTACAAGTAGACCTCAACCTAGGCATTATGCATATATATTTACATCTAAAAATATGGGAGTTCCCCACAATGTCAATTTAATAATAAAATAACTTTCTCTCAACCTATGCAAGGTTTTCACCAAAGGTTTAATAATGAATTTAGGCTTAGAAATGATTATAGGAATGAATATAAAACTATACTCTATTGTTTTGCGTTAATTACATTTATCATAGACATGTTGCACGTTTTTGTTATGATAAAATTAGAGATGTTACACCAAGAGGTAGAGATAAGTATGTTACTAATACTCAAGAACCTAAGATGATGTGCGTGCCTAAATCTACATTAATTTCTTATTTTTAGGTCACCAAGAGGAAAAATAAATAGAACAAGGATAGTAGATGTTCATGACACATAATTAGTGACTCTCCATAATTCATCTCATTCAAAAGTAATAATGGAGGATTCATTACATTTAGAGGCAATGTCAAAGTTAAGGTAATTGACATTGAAAAAGTCGGTAAGAACAATTCTTTTGATTGATAATATTTTGCTTATTGATGGATTAAAGTATAACCTACTAAGTGTTAGTCAATTATGTAATAAGAATTATAAAGTATGTTTGAAGGAAATACTGGAAATTATGATCAAGGATTACTCTATCAACCACCGTCTACTTCAAAGATCCCTTCTGAAACATTTTTCAAA
>JAOXYD010256147.1:0-16077 GCA_028565735.1 Pinacopodium congolense
AAAATTGATCAGGATAGATTTGACATCATTTGTGATAGACATATAGTTCCCTGTAAATATATAGATGATGCTACATTTGATATTTTGAATATTCGTGCTGAAGTTGAACAATATGTGCATAAAATAGGATGGTCTCATTATACTAAGGTTCGCTACCTTGCTTATGTGGAACTTACTAGGGAATTTTATGCCACTTTTCTTTTCAAATTAGACGATTTGGACTTCAACTTATTTACGCGTGGTATGATTGAATTTAGGCTAATAAATAAGTGGTTCTCATTTTCTCTTTCTTCATTATGTGGAGCAATGTAATTTTTGAAAACTTATGTGGTGAAAAGTGATGCATTTGTAAATGGTTGTTATAATTATATGGCTGAATTTGATCCATGTGCCCTATAGCCAGAATGGTCAGTTGATTATGAGAAATATAACCCTTGCAGTTCCAAAAGTTCTTTTTTACGAAAACCAACTTTGAAATACATGCATCATTTTTTGGTTTACAATTTTTCTTGTTGTAGAAAAACTGTTGGCATATTATCCAAAGCTAAATTCTTCTTTTTATGGTTCATGGAAAACAATGTTGAACTTAATTAGGGTTTTTGGATTCTCACTCAAATGAATTCCATTTTGAAAAAGCAAAATCAAGCTTTAATTTTAGGATCATATATCATTTAACTTGTTATTAATATTGGAATCTTAGATGTTGACAATACTATCCTCACACTTTCTTATGACATGGAACCATTAGATTGTGAGTGCATGTACAAAATGGGCCTCGTAGTTGAAGAAAGAGACAATGGATACATCTTTGTTGTACATGGACCATCCATATAACCTGCACCTCACCCTCATAGGTGAAAGAGAAGAATTGTAAAGACCACAACTTCACAACCATCAGCACTTAATCCAACACAACCTTCTATAAGTGATCAAAAAGTGTTAACACTCATACAGTTCATGGAGCGTAGATTGGATCACTTGGAGCAAAACCAGCAAGCCTTCTTCAAACACCAACACTTCCAATCGCCATTTCCACCAACACCTTAATCCCTCAAATAAAGAAGCTTCTTACTTTTTATTCTATTATTTTTGTCATGTGCATTTGTTTTAATTTTGTGACTACATTAGGGACAATGTAGATTAAGTGTGGGGGTACTTTGATTATTTGTGTGATTGTGTTTTTTTCTTTTCACTGTTGCTTTATTCATTTTGATTTTGATTTTGATTTTCTTTCTTGTCTTTTAATCTGCATGTGATGTGTGTCAAAACCATGAAATTTGATGTTAGTAGTTGGAATGAGACTAAATTGTGTGCTTGAAGTTGAATTAGGTTAAATGAATAGAAGGTAAACCATATTGATTGATAAAAGTAGTTAGTTACATAAATTTACTCAGAAATTGACGCTGGAGTGATTAGGTAATGTATAAAAGCATAATGGATTTTCAATTGAGCTTATAAAAGGAATTGAGCCTATATGACTCCATTAAAAATTCATTTCATTTCTTTATGTGTGATTATCTTCTAACATGAATTTTTCTCTAGAACTTGCTTGGAACCAACTTGAGATGACATCTATACATGTATGCATAAAAATGATAAAGGCCATCTTTTGATTTAACCCTTTATCTTGAAAAGCCAACCCAATTGAATATCCATTGTTAGACCATTTGAGCTAAAACCTTTTCCTTGATAAACCCATAACAAACACCTAAAACATCGCATATCCTCACCCATAATAAATGTAAGTATGCATCCTAATCACAATCTATATCAAACTTATTTGGAGATATGGAAAGCAAGGAAAAGAAAAAGATGAAAGGAAATGGAAGAGTTTGAGATATGAATTGTGAGTTGTACTGCTGTTTTCTTTTCTTAAGTATCAATTAAAAAAAAGGGAGTTAGAAATAGTAAATAAAAAAAAAAGTCAGGCTATGAATGAAATTGTTGACTCCTTTATGATTGAATTTTTGTCTTCATAAGTGGTTAAATGCTTTACTAATGTTTATGATTTTTACCTTTTTTCCTTTATCAATCACTACCTTTACTTATAGCCAAATACAACCTTTAATAAAGCCCTTTTGATTTGTGAATGTTTGTATTTAGAGTGGTGAAAAGTTGGTGAAAAAGCAAGCATATGGTAGAATATTTGCATTAGAAGAATCTGAGTGAAACACCAACCTATAAACACTTCAATGAAATGAGTGAATCCCATGAGGAAAATCCATTGTGAGTTTAGGCTTATCTTTGAATAATAGTATCATAAGTTGAGTTTGTTTAGGTATATCGATGAAAACTAATCAGGAAGTGTATAGTAATTTGACATTCAAGTGGCCAAAGTTTGAACGATTGCATACGTTTGTTTTATGTGAAAATGAATTAATAGACTTTCATGGTTGTTTTAAATTTTCTCGAGGGCGAGAAAAAGGTTAAGTGTGGGGGAGTTTGTTAGTGTCTTTATTTTATGTCTTTTTGTGTGTTTTATTTCTTTGTTTTTGAGGTTTGAAGCCATACTTAATGGATTTTAGTCTTATTTTATATCAGGGTGTGGTTTTGATTCAAGTGTCAAGAATTGCATAATTTTTGGATCAAGAAAAATTGAATCAGGGGCATTGGACATTGATGGACATGGTCTCATGCAGTGATACCTGTGTGATAGTTAGCAGTAGAATTTTTGGAGATTTATTTTTGGGCTTTGGACTTTTATTTGAGGGCTGTAAAATCAGTTATAATGGACACTTATCTTATCGAAAGAAGGAAACTTGGGCTGCTTGTCTTGTAGGCTCCAAAAGATGAAAGTTTGGGCTACTTAGAGACCAAGAGAGTGGGCTACCAAGAAGTCCAAAAGAAGGGACCTACACCATGAAGCTTAAATCAAGTGAGTGGGCTACCAAGAAAAAAAAAGAAAGAAACATTAATCACTTGAAAAGAAAAGGAGGTTGCACAAAGAGTCTAAGTGGACCTTGGATAACAAAGAGGGGAGATCCACCAAAACAAGAGGAGGACGTCAAGGTAAAAAAAAAGAGGCTTTGGTTATAATAGAAATAAAAGATTCATCCAGGTTTTTGCAATAGAGAGGTGGAACTTGGATGCAACAACAAAGAAAAGAAGCAATAACATAGAAGATTAAGAAAAACATTAGCTAGGACGATTTTTGTTATGTTAGGTAACTAAATTTTTATTTCTTAGTTTACAGAACCTAGTTATTGAACCATGAATATTGTGAGACCCTTGTTATTTCTTTGAATCAATAGATTCATCAAGTATTTCTTTTGTATTTTTTCTTTCGTTTTCTTATTTGAATCTACTACTTGTTTGTGATACCTCTGGAAATTGTGGATGACCAAACCATTACCAATTCAATTTACTTGGTATACTATTCATGCCAAACATTAATAATGTACCCTAATAATTTAACTTTACTCTTACTTGATTTACATGGATATTTATTAGAGTTGAATAACTTAGTGTAACTTTTGGTATCTTAACATTATGAAGTTTCTTGTTCTGAATAATGTTCATATTCTTTACAGGTTCCCACCCCACTGCTGAAATTCATGGCAGAGTTTGTAGTTATCATGATATATGGTTCATAATAAATAAGATATAATGCTTTTAATACAAATTAAAGTATTGAACATGATGACTATTATTTTTCACACAAATCATACCCTTTAAATTCAAGTTAGAAAGTAATAAGAGGTGAAAGAGACATAAAAGTCCCTAACATCTTTTCCATGAGTTTTTATTCTTTTTATTTGTAATTTTGGGATTGAAGTAATTCATTTGTTCATTAGATAATTAAAAAAATGTAATAATCAATTAGTTATAATTTCAACGACCTATGATTTCAATTAGTTCTAACATTTTATGTTTTTTTTTCTTATTCCAATATTGTTGAACTCTTAACATGGTTACATGCTATTTAAACATGAATGTTTAAGATATCATATGTGTGGATGGTATGGGAAAATGTTACTACATCCTTTTTATTTTATTTTTTAGTATTCAGAAATTGGTAAACTTTGAATTTGATTATGATAGAGTGTTGCAGAAAAGTAAAAACAATAAGAATTATGTTAGGAGAAAAATAAAAAAGATGAGACAAATTGTTGTTGATGAACTTAATATGTTAATATTAATAGGAGTGTCAGAGGATAAAACCCACAAAGTTAAGTTTTACAAGTTTCTAGAAGAAGAAATGGAATTCTTAAAAGAGTTAAGCTTGTATAATGATAGTAACATGTTATTAATGCTCAATAGCATGAAAGAGCTAAATTACCACAATGTTCAAATTTATTATGAGCATAGATATGAGAATCTGACTCTAAAATTGGTAGTATTGACGAAGTCAATATACATTAGAATGAGGAAGGATTGTTCCAAGTAATTGTGGAACAACAAGATGGAGACTTAAATGTGATGGGAATGTATCTAATAATGACTTGAGTCAAGATGATTTGTATTTAACTGGTGATGAAGATTATGTTGCAGCAAGAGTAAATAAGAAGAATTGTAAGTAGGTGTCTAGTGGGTTAGAAGTAGATAATGTCATTGATGGAATTGGAAGTGGAAGCAAAGATTTCAATGTAGAGGTTGCATTAATTTCTAAAACTTCCCAAAGAGACAGAGAGTTCACATGGTAGGACAAGTGAATATGAGGTTAGTGACACTAAAGTTCATTCACTTGTAAGTAGTGATGATGTGAGGTTTGAGGGATTTTGTAGAAGGAAGAAATCTATTTCATTTCATCCAAAAGTGGATATGAAGGACTTCTAATTTGAAATTGGAATGAAGTTTAAAGATGGAAAGTAGTTTAGGGAAGCTATGAAAAACTATGCAATTGTAAACGGGTATAACATTAAAATGGTGAGATCTGGTGAGAGAATGCTAGTCGTTTGTACGACACCTTGCCTGCTTATTTAGGATATTAGATTGGGAATGAATAAACTTTTGCAATGAAGATTTTAAGGGCAAAGCATACATGCAGAAATGTCCAAAAAAATACACAGGCTAGTTACAAATAGATAACAAACAAGTTCCTACACAAGTTTAGAAAAAAATTCGAATTGGCTAGTTAGTGACATGAAGGATAATTTTCAGATAAGGTATGCATTGGACGTGAATAAATTTCAATGTTATAAGGCAAAATGGAAGGCTATTATGATGTTAAGAGGATCAATAGAATGTTACTATGCAAAGTTGTAGATATTGAGAGTCTAAGCAACATAGTGGTGTTTGTAACGGAAGCAACTTTTAGCTAGAGTCATTAAAAGTGTTCCTAAAAAACTCAAGTACCTTCATCTAAAAGGGAATAATTTCATAGCAGGAGTGTTTCCACGAGGTAAGTTAAGCAGATGTCTTTACTTAAATTACAAGCCTTAATGTTTTTCTCCAAATAGAGTAAGATAATGTCAAAGAGTTGTACCGGAATGACTCTTCTTTGGACAAAAACTTTCTCCAAAGTCTTGGAGCTCTTTGTTTTCTTTAGACTTTAAGCATTTATAAAAAGACTTTCACTTCCTAAAGTACGATGCGAATTATTTCAATTAGTCCAGATTTTTTATTTTCTTTTTGAAAAATCTGTAGGAATAGTATTTTACTTATACACTTAATATGAGAATAGGCTTCTCAATTCATTATAGGCTTGTCTAATATTAACACATTACTATAGTCCATTGTAAATATGACTCCACTTGAGACTTTATTGTTGAGTGGTCTTGAGCTAACTGGTATTATTTAAGGTACCAGAGGTTAGCTACCCTCATTAATAAAATTTAAAGTCTCTCTTCGTTGACTCTCTCTCATTAATCTTCTTCTCTTTAATGTACAATTAGGCCTATGCAAGTTGAAAAATCTTCAGAGGTTTGATATTTCTTACAATAAGTTGAATGGCAACTTACCCTATTGTTTGGTGAACTTGACATTTCTACGACAATTGATTCTCTCCTGTAACCACCTCACTGGAAAAATTTCCAAATCTCCGCCGATAACCTGCACATCTATCACTTATTTATCACTGGATAATGATCAATTTGAAATTCCTAGTTCAGACTCTTAATTTTTCAACCTCTCCACACTCAAGAGTTTTACAACTTATGAAAATGAAGTCTACAAAGAACAGGGGTGGTGAATCATATGAGACCTAAGTTTCAATAGGAAAGTCTTCGGTTACAATCTACTTTAGAGGAGGATCATTTCCTGAATTTCTTTACCATCAATATGATTTGTAATTTCTTGTCATTGTTGGCATTCCAATGATGGGATTAGGCTTTCCAGGTTGGCTATGTTAATTTCTAAAATTCCAAGAATCTACTCCCTACAACTGTTAGGATGAGAGAAAAAAATATGTAACACAATAGATGGACTATTTCAACAAAAACTCAAAGAGGACTTTTAACAAACATATACTAGGAAAGAAGTGTTTATGAAATCTAGAGACCATTAAAAACAAACTTGCAACATTTTCTTACCACATTATACTCACAATAACAGACATCCTAAACTAAATGAACTACTTGCAACAACTCTAAAAATAGGAAAGCAGATAACAAAATTATGACCAAATCTAATAATTAAAAGATATTGAAAAAAGATAGAGATTTTATGTAATTATTCTAACATTCTCCCTTAATTCAGATGTTGATAACTTCTAAATATTTCTAAACATTTCAAATTTCACCAATGGAAGTGATTTTGTGAATAAATCTAGAAGTTGCACATTTATGCTACAATACTCAATCTTAATTTTGTCTTGTGTGACCAACTCCCTTATAAAATGATGTCGAGTCTGTGTCTTTTGTGGTTGTGACGCACAAGATTTTTCGTCATAGCAATTGTGGACTGATTATTACAGTAGATTATTGTTGCCTCATCTTGTTTTGGCTTCATGTCTTCTAAGATTCTTTATAGCCATATTCGTTGACGTGCTGAAGAAGTCACTACCATATATTCAGTTTTTGTAGATGATAAAGCAGTTCATTATTGTTTCTTCAAATCCCATGCTTTAGGGCCAAAACCAAGATTAAATATATAACCAGTTGTGCTCCTTCGATCTTCAAAAGAACTTGTCTAATCATTGTTAAAAAATCCACTCGTCTTGAAATTATGAGTTGAGGAGGAGTAATTGAGTCCATAAAAACATGTCCCTTTTAAATATCTCAGTACCCTTTTTGCGGCCCATTATGAATCTTACTTGGAATTTGCATAAATCTTGACAGAAGGCTTGTTGAATGCATTACATAGGATCTTGTATTAGTGAGATAAAGTAGACTTCCAACTAAACTACGATAAGTATTAGCATTAACTTCTTCTTCCCCATCTTCAAACATAATCACTGATTGGAAGTCATAGGAGTTGTAACCGAGTTGCAATCTTTAAGCTTAAACCTGTCAAGAAGATCTTTAACATGCTTCTCTTGTGAAACAAAAATTCAAGCAATACATTGCTTCACTTGCAACCCCAAAAAGTAATTTATCAAGCTTAAATTTTCCATGTAAAACTCATGAATCATTATACTTTTAAACTCATCTATCAAGGCAACAGAATTTTCAGTATACATTAAATCATTTACATAAAGGTAGATAATAAGTACTTCATCAGCTCCCTTATTTTTGACATATAAATAAGGTTCACTTGAGCTCTTTTGAAATATATTCTTATTAAAATGTCTATCAATTTTATCATACCATCCCTTGGAGCTTGCTTGAGACTGTATGGTGCTTTCTTCAATCGATACACCTTTATTTCATTCCCTTTAACTTCATAACCTTGAGGTTGTTGTATATACACATTTTCCTCTAAAAAATCATTTAAAAAAAGTTTATTTGACATTAAATTGATACACTTTTCATTTATGGTGAGCAGCAATTAATAACATAGTATAAATAGTTCCAAATCTAGCTATAGGAGAGAAAGTCTCTACAAACTTAATACCTTCTTATTGCATGCACCAATGCTACCAGCCTTTCTTTATGCTTCTGTATAAATCCATCTGGCCTATATTTGAGCTTATACACCTGTTTAAAGCCTAAAACTTCCTTTCCAATAGGTAGGTTAACAAATTCCCATGTCTTATTTCGATCCAAAGCCTTCATCTCTTCATATGTGGCATCACGCTATGCACTGGTTTTTATTGCTTCATCAAAAGTACTTAGCTCTTAAAATTGTGCTAACTGACAGCTTTTAATTTGTTCAAAAATCTCCCCTAATGATCTCCATTTTTGGGGAGGTGTGCTAGAGGAGGAAGGGCTTGGTGATTCTAAAGTCCAAAAGCCAAAAGGGCTGATACTTGAGTTGGAAGCACTAGCACTTGATATTGGTGTAGGAGGGATTGAACCATCATTGCCTTCACTGCCTTCTTCAACCGTTGGTTCAACATTAAATAAATCATATGGAGTAAAACCTATATTTTTTTGTATTTCATTATGCTTTTATATACCTTTCTCATCAATCACAACATCACGACTAATCAGTAAATTATGAAAAAGAGGATTGTAGAATCGATAACCTTTAGTTTTCAAACTATAACCTACAAATATACATTTCACACTATTATCATCAAGTTTTTCTCTTGTTTTAGATGACACTAGAATATGTGCAACACAACCAAAAACTTTCAAATGTGTTACCTTTGGCTTCCACCTATACCAAGCTTCAAAATGGATTTAATTTAACGAGGCGGATGTAGGGCTTCGATTCAAGATATATGCAGCAGTATGAATTGTCTCTGCCCAAAAACATTTTAATTTGACATGACATTTTTATCCTCTTTCTTGAAGTTTATATTTTGGCTTTGGGCGAGTTACTCTTTTAACCAATGTTTCACTGGAATTATATATATGAAGCTTCCTTATCTAGTCACTTAGAGGTAATCTTGGACTGAGTTTCTTGAGGAATCACTTGTAATGCAGGTAGCGAGCTTTCTTTTGAAGCAATACTAGGAAAAGTTCTAAGTTGGGACTCAGACAGTTAATTGGAACCACTTAAGAGAATATGTCTCATCCAAATCCTGTAACTGCGAGATCCTAGATTCCAGGTGAACGTTTTCAGAGTAAGTTCTAGATTGTGCAATGTCTGAAAGCTACTATAAATGGTAGAACAGTCTATTTGTATTTACAACTTATGTTACTCGTGATATTTCAGTATCGAGCATGTAGATTGCTACAAAGTGTTGTTATATGATTAAGGAAAACTGTCAAAATGCTAGGTGGTTTTGGTGCTTAAATCAATGCTTGAATCACTTTTTCACACTTGCAGTGTCCCATACAGAGTCAGTCGCCTTGCAAAGTTTTTTGAAGTGGTTACAGAAGTGTTTCCTACTCCTGGAATCTGAAATTGTTCATGTTGAATTTTATGCCATTAATTTGTTGCTGAACTAGCTTTTTCTTTGCTAGTTGCCCTAATCCACATTCTCGGGCTGCCTTGATGCCTTGGATTGAATCTAGAAGGACATAGGGAACTATCGTAACTGTCGATTATGTTGCTCCAAACAAAGCTAAGGTATTGTTGTACTAAAGAACTGCAGGATTTGCTTTTCTGATTTCACACTATAGTAACAAACATGAAAAAAGAAAATGATCAAAGGTGCAAGTGATCGAAGAAGAATCAATCTTTTTTTTTTAATTGAATTTTTCATGCGTGCCCTTAAAAGAGGAAGAGGAATTTGTAACACTATGCATTATCCTGGCAAGAAGCTCCTTATCTAAAAAGATAGATATTTTGGGATATTTGCTAGAATTTGAGGGACGGAGCTGAATTTTTTAAGGGATTTTTTTCAGTTCAATCCTCATGTTCTGTAAAGTGAAACCCTCATATAATATTTTTTCATATTCTTGAACTTTATCAATATTACAATTAAAGTCAAACTTTAGTTCTAATTACAAATTATTCTAATTAGATCAAATATTACATAACGATTCTTGAAGTTTCTAAAACTTCTCAATTAAGTCCTATTTAATTCAAATTTCATTTTTTCTTTTATAGACCTTTTATGTATGACCCATTAAGTTTCTAGTATGTTGACACTGAATATAAATTATAATTCTAATTAACAATCTCAATTCACTATAGCCAGAGATTTCTAAATCAATACCAATCAAGAACAATGGAACTTCCTAAGTACTTTAGAGTAACAAATCCTTTCTTAATTTACTAAAATATCTCCATGTAGTTCATGTTATACCTAATAACTACCAAATTGCCCTATTTCAAAGAACAGACCATAAGTAGCATAAAAAATGTAGTAATTCCTACAAGAGATAACGTTGGTAATTTCAAGTCTAAGAATCAATTATATAACTATTATAATGAGAAATCCATAGACACACAAGTAATGTTTCATTCGGGATTTTCATACTTGGATTAGTTTAGTGAACATATTCTCTAATAAGTACATACAAGTTAATTTAAGTGTCTCCACACTAATCTATGAGATCGATTACTTTCTTCATAAGAAAGAAATTAAGCGTGTGTTAGTCTAATCGTTCCATCAATATATCATCTTGATGAAACTATAACTAGAAACATTTTATGAATAATACAAAATTATAATTCAAATTTCATAATTATAATAGCATTATAATTTATTATTACACAGTAATTGTTTTAGGAATTTTATCTTTATGATTAATAATTAAAATAATTAACAAAAATATAAAGATAAAGAATGCCTTTTATTGAATTAAAATATAATGTCATACAAATAAATTACAACTAACAAGTTAGATGCAAGGGCATAAATCAATATTCTCACTCTTGCACTAAAGCCAATCACTTATGTATCTAATACCATAGTCATTCACATGTTTATCATGTCTCTTCTGAGACAATTACTTAGTGAGAGGATCTACAAGATTCTCTTCAGTGAGAACTTGCTTAATCGAGATGTTCTTTTGCTCTATTATTTCTTGAATTAAGTGAAACTTCTTGAGCATATGCTTGGATTGCTGATGAGACCTTGGCTCATTTGCTTACCCTCCTATAATATTTTTTTAGGTGTCATACAACTTCTTCAGTTGTTTAGTTCCCCGTTGTTGTTTTTTGTCTTGGTTTCTCTCTGCACAGAAACCGATGAGTGAAGTTTGTTTGGTTGTGGACAGAAAAATAGAAGGTGCCACAGGACTAACATCTTAAGTAGTGTACTATATTACTTGTGAACGATATACTTGCCAAAATGTTGGTTTAAAATTGTTAAAGGAAAAGTGTGCTTCAATTACATAAATTGGTAATTAATTAGGATAGATTAACCTTAATAAACAACCAGCAAGCACCCCTAACACCCTTCTTCCTCCTTTTATTCTTCTTCTCTCTTCTTCTCTTCTTCAGTCTTCTTGGTCCAAATCTCACTTTTTCTACCCAAAACTCATACATTTTAGTTTTACCTTTTACTTATTACCTTTTTCTAACTCCAACAACTTAAAAATTCCTCTTAAAATACCATACAATAACAAACCATCCATTTTTATAGATTTGAGTTCCATCTCTTTTTTTATGATTTTCTTAATTTCACGCTTGATTTTGGCGCGTGATAAGAAGGTTTAGCATCCCTATTATATCTACATCCATTTCTATCAATTAATTTGAAGAATTTGAGTTTAAATTAGTAGATTTTTTAACTTTAAGATTTGAAAATTTTCAATTTTGCTAATTTTTCATCCAATTAGCTATGAATTGTGTTTAATTCATCAAATTTTGACACTAAAGAAGTTGAATTTGGTATGTATATTTATATATTGAATCAAATTCAAATTTAAGTATAATTAAGGTTTTAGAATTGGGAATTTTCATTTTATGGTGAAATTGTGTTATGTTTTTCAAAATTGAATGTAAATTCATGAAATTAGATGTATGGTTTAGCTAATAGAAACAATAATTGCATTTAATTTGACAATTTAAAATTTTCCCAATTTAGGCCTATAAAAATTGAGGATTTTTTTTAATGTTTGGTAAAACTATGTAATGTTTTCCGAATAAAATGTAAATTCATGAAATAGATGTATGATTAAGCTACTAAAATCATCAATTACATTTAATTTAATAGAATTTAAATTCTCCCCAATTTAGCATATAAAAATTAGAGATTTTCCAACTTTTAAATAAAATTGTGATATATTTTTCTAAATTGAATGTAAATTCATGAAATTAGATATATGATTGACTTATTAGAATCATCAATTGCATTTAATTTAATAAATTACGATGTAATTGTCCAAATTGAACATAAATTCGCGAAATTAGATGTATGATTGAATTACTATAATTTTAAATTGAATGCATATAATAATTTATATCTATCTGCTAGCTACAATTAGTTTGTTATGCTTAATACCTTAATTAATTGGATTGATTTTTATACGTAATTTGAGGTTAGTTTGGCTTTAAGTACTAGGGATACTTCAGTCCCTTATAGGAGATATGATGATCCATTATAGGCTTATAGTAAACTTGTTCCCGGTTTGAGGAATTAGATCATATACTTATATTATGAAAAGACTTGAGAGGTGGAGGAATTACAAGATTGAAAGGGCATTAGGTTGGAATAAAGGGTAACATAAAGCCTTGTAAGAATATATATCATGATGTGAAGTGGCAGATGAAGACTTTAATTAAAGGATATCAAAGAAAGATAGAAGACCTAGATTAAGTTTGAACATTAGCAATGGGAGTTCATTTTAAGATGGTGCTCCTAATGATGGTCCAACTGATATTGGTAGACCTTCTTTCGCTTCTATTTAATAAGGGAGTGGTTCAAGTAGTAGGAACAAAAAAGAATAATTTTATTTCTAAAATTTTTACTCGAAGAACAATTCTTAGAGTTCAACCTTCTGTTCGTGCTACCATATAAACAAGGGAAGTAAGCAATAATGTAGATATGATGATAACTAGATGGTGGTAAGATATAGGTGTCTCATTCTATGCTATTCAATCTCATTATTATTAGTTTATGCTGGATACTATTACCTCATATAGTCTTAGGTATAAAGCTTCTTTGATGGTTGACTATAGAGGTAAACTTCTGACCAATATAGTTAATGTGATGAAAAGCTATTTAGAAGAAAAAAAGATGACATGAACTATTTATAGATATTTAATCATGTTTTTTGGTTAGACTAATAGGAGACAGGAGCCTATTATTAATTTCTTGATTTATTCTTCCAAAGGGACTATGTTTTTTAAAGCAGTTGATGCATCTAGTATGGTTAGGACTTCTAATAATCTACTTTAATTTTTTGATAAAATTAGGCCTAAAAACATTGGTCAATTTATCACTAACAATGATATAACTTATAAATCATATGGGAAGAGGTTATAGAATATGTATAACTATTTCTTTTAGACCTTATGCGATGTTCATTATACTGATTATTATTGGAAAAAAAATGGAGATGGTAGAAATTTCTTATGATAGAGGAGACTGTACAAAGGGCAAAGAAGGTAACTCGGTTTATTGATAATTATGCATAGGTATTGACTTTGATGAGAAGGTGGTTTGTTAATGGTAAGAACTTATGTTATCCTACGGTTACAAGATTTGCAGCTAATTTTTATCACTTCAGTGTTTTGAGACAATGAAGAAGGAGTTGAGACAAATGTGTACGAGTGATAAATGGATTACTTCTTTGTATATTAGGTCCAATGTTAAATTAGAGATTACTATAATTAAACTTAAGGACAGGGAGTTTAAATCCAATTACTAGTTTGTGATATGTGTTTATGAGTCTTTGGTTAGAGTACTTCATCTAGTAGATAATGTTGATGAGCCTATGATAGAATATTTATATGATACCATGGAGAGGAAAAAGGAAACTATAAAGACCAATTTAAAAAATAGATCTTCTCTATACACTGCTTTCCTTTATATCATTAATGATAGATAGGAAAGAAAACTTTACTCTTTATCAATTATTATTAGGGTTGTTGAACCAAGGAGGTTCCAATCATGTGTTTTGATGATGAAAAATCATTATTATTACTAATGGTTGAGCTTTGGTGCAATTATAAGATCAGTAAATGCAAGATGTCTAAGGACATGTTTGTTAGAGCCTAAGGTAGAAGAGCTTAAGCACGGATGAAAGGATAAAGAATGAAGATCGAGTAAGGAAAGGAGATCAAGAGAAAAAGGTCAAGAATGGTTAAGTTTAGGCATATCTGATAATGAAAGTTTCCTAACCTTAATCTTAATCAATCTTGAAAAGGTCTCTCACATTTGCATATCATATTTTCATGATTATATGCATATAAGACTTAAATTATAGTTTAGTGATTAATTGAATTTGATTAGGATATTGACATGTTAGGAATTGAATTAGAATGACATTTAGACTAAATGTTGCATAATCAAGAAGTAATGTGATGAATTATTTTTGTGTATGCTTCTTGATGATGTTTAAATAAATTAAAGTGTTAATTGAAGTTATTTATGTGCAATTGAATTTGTTTGAATCAATTTGTGATGTGAATTTTTTTTATGGAAGGTTTATGAAAATGTTTAAATTTTTTTATGAATGAAAGATTTCATAATCAAGACATTTATTAGGTTTTGAATAAATTGAATTGTTTTAATGATTCAAATAGCTTTAAATTACGTTTTAAAACTAGTTTAAAGCCTTGATTAGTGTTAGGAATTTGTTTGGAAAGGTTTAGAATTGAATTAAGCCTATATTTAATGTTTTCTGAAGTAATATGGCTGGCTACCAAGAGACATACGGTGGGCTTCAGGGTGTCACATAGCCCTATTTCTAGCAATAGCAATACGAGGGTCTGAAACCCACTGTATTAGTCTTATAACTCGTTGTATTGGTCTTGACGGCATAACAACTAGTTTGTTTTTTGAGTTTTCAACGATATTTTGATCCTAAATGGCTAGTTTTTGTTATCCAATGACTTTAACCTCTTCCTAACACTATGTATATGATTTCTAAACATTTTTATCAACTCTAGAAGCTCTAAAAATTGAATTGAAATATCAAATCATCTCAAGCACCAAAGTTGTCTATATTTTTACACTGTTTTTATTCAACTTCAATTTTCTTATTTTAAATCCATTTCTAGTGCTATAAACTTTGTATTTTCAGTTAGTTTAGATATAGACAAACCAAAAAAAAGCGTTCATTTGAATTCTTGGTTCATTATTTCGTTAGAATCAAGCTTCCAAAGTCTCAACACCAAAACTGTCTCTGTTTTTATTGAACTTCTCTATTCTTCAATTTTGAGCTTGCAAAACCATTTGTGTTGATTCAAAATTATTACACACATTGTTCTTAAGGTCTCAAGAGTGAAGCAAAGCTTTTACTTTGATTTTTAAGCACTTATAATGTTTTTTTTAGCTCAAAGAACACAGGTTACTCAAACCTGTCAATTTTTATGTGCAGCTCCTTTTCTCATTTCGATTTGACTACTAAATCTCTTTTTGGTGTTGAAAATTTATTTTTTTTCAGTTTTTTTTAAGGTCTTAGAAGGTTGCTAGTATTTTTGTTTTGATTTTTAATCTATTATATTGTATGTTTAGGACTAATTTTGCAGGTTGCAATGATGTCCAAGTTTGATGTTTTCTGCTTTGGTGTTGATTTAATCCATTCTTTTGATGCTCTAAAATTGTGTTTATTGTTTCCATTTATTTTTAATTGATAGATTGATGTTTAAATAGGTTTATTACATCAAGTTTACATCATTGGAGTGGTTAAATTTGTTTGCGTATAGGTTGGAAAATATATCCTGCATATTTTGACAAATTTTGTTATCTTAGGCTTAATCTGACTTTTAATTACCACAATCAAGTTTTTATTGATTAAATTTGATTGTGAATGATCTATTAAGGTGTAGGGAAGCTTGCCATGTTTTTCATTTTCATCTAGAAGTTGCAAAATTATTTTTTAAAGGTTGTGCTTTAGTGAAACACCATTAAAGGTGTATTTAGTTACTTAAATTTAGGGAATTACATTATGTTCTTATTAATTGATTTATAGGCTACCTTTTGCCATTAAAAAGATTTTTTATAGGTTACCCTATCTTTCATGCATAATATAATCAACATTCGGCAAGCATACCGGTCGAATCAAGTAATAAAGTGGAGTATATTTA
>JAOXYD010256167.1:0-16077 GCA_028565735.1 Pinacopodium congolense
ATAAAGATAGAAGTGACTCTTAATCTCAAACATTAGTTATCAAATTCTTACACTTTTTCTCAAGTGATTTCTCATTACCTGTAAATAATATAAGATAACATAATCGTAAATAAACTGTAATTGTAAAACTATAAATCATACCAGATGGCATAATCATAAATGATTTGTAACGGCAAAACTATAAATATTTCATCTTCAACCTCCAAACTTAGTCAAATGAACCACGGGTTATCCATGACTTGATCCAATTATATTTAACTATCAGAAAAGTCATTTTCAATCATCTTAGAGGGGTTTTACTCTTCTTTCAAAGATTAAAAGATTTATAAGATTTATTTTAAAAAAGTTTTAGCCATGGATGGAATTACAAAAAACTCATATGTTTAAACAATTTTTGTTACAAAATCTTATATAAAACATATATCAATGCATATATGAACAACATATGAAATATTTATACTCAGAAAAACAACATATCCGTTATTAACAAGAGTTTACAAAAAATGATATAAAATAATATGAAAATTAAAAAAAATGTCAGAATAAAGAATAAAAATAACAGTTTCGAAACTTATGGAATCTGGTTTTGATACCGATTGATGAAAATTTTAGCAAAGATAATAACTAGATTCCATAGCTTTAAAGCATGCATAAACTATATGATTAGAATAATTACTTGTTAAAGATGATGAAAGTTGGTTGGAATCCATGATTTTCTACCATTCAAAATCAAAACTACAACAAAAAAATAAAAACCTAGGGTTTATTAAATCCAATTCACCAACTTGTATCACACACACCACTACAATGTTGTCTTGAATCAACAATAAGTCAAAATAATTATTTAAGAATACATTAATATTGTAGTGGACCATAAACCCAATGGGTAAGATTAAGTGAGAATAATGAAGGAATCTGATGGCCAATAGTAAAGTTAATATTATAATGTCCATCCTATAAATGACCAAAACATTACATATACATACTAAAAATAAATTTGTCATAAGTTTATGATAGTCCATAATAATTAATTCAACATGAATAATATAAATTCAATAGCAAGGGAAACCGTAGACCAAGATTTAATATTATTGATTGTTGAGTTTTTTAAATTATTTTATCACTAATTATCTTTAATTTAATATTTTAATTAAGTTATGTTTAATTCAAGATTTAAATCTCGTCCGTTTTCCGTATTATGTAACTATTAACATCGAGATTCCTCGTAAGAGCAATCCCTATTCATCACTACTACATTAGTTTGTATTGTAGGAAATTGGTTTTTATATTTGATTGTAAGTGATAGTATCATCAAATATTTAAAGTTTAAAGTTAAAATAATTAAATTTGATTTAGATTAAAGATAATAAAAAAGATCCAATTATAGATATAATCAAGTAAATTGAAATTTAGTAAAGAAATAGTTCTCATTTGGTATAGGTTCGGTATTTATTGGGCTATGATGGATGGCTTAATAAAGTTATTTATAAATAATGTTAGATCTCCTCTACCTACTAGAGATTAGCTTTTGGATATCCTATTTTTTTTAAATTGCAAAGAGATTTAAACATTAAGAAAGGTGCAAAAAATTTAATGTACACGATTAGGAACAATTTTCATAAAGCCTATCAAAAGTTTCAGTTCATTATTTATAGGTTGATGAGTTTATTCAAATAATTCAGGATCTTGTTCATATAGTTTAGTTGTTAGTTCTTTAGGAAACAGATAGCAAAATAAGTAAGTTTTGTATTATCTTCATTTGTTTTAGTTTATACAAGTTCATAAATGATAATAAATAGCTCGTGAAGGCTTCCTCATTGACGAAATAAAAAATATCAATGGCTCAACTTCTAGCATCTATACATTAAACAAATAGTTTGAATATAAACAAAAATCAATATTTAAACAAAGAATTATAATATAAGATATGAGAATATCATGTAAATTTAATTAATTTAATAAGACGTCTTTAATTTAACTTGAAGTATAATATTAAAAGTGGAATATCGTATATCATTATGATCAATTTCCTTTTTTAGTTCAAATAGTTTGAATAAAAGAAATTAGAGGAGTTGGATATATGGCATTGCTTTTGAAATTAATAAGCATAACATGATACTGAGTTTTATTTAGAAACTGAGTAAATCAGCGCTTTTTATAGTGAAACTGGATTAGTTGATGAGAACTTTAACTTGAAATGATATTAGGGAGTCATGTATAGAGGAAAGACAAATTCGTTCATGTCCTAAAAACATATGTATTAACATCTCGACTTTGATGGTTTGACATCAATGGAGTAACGGTGACTAAAAGCATTATGATGTTCTTCGAAGTTATATATCATCCTGTGTAAAAAAAAAAAAAAAATTCTTATTTCCAATAGAACTCCTCTGAAATGTATAGGACCATGGCCTTTCAGATAATCTGTGTTTCGTAACTCTAATACAGATTTTAAAGATAGCCCTCCCAAATAAACCCAAAAAGAAAAGAGAGAGAGAGAGAGAGACTGCCTAAATGTGGAATAGTATTTCTACCCGCCGTATAAGCAGACTAAAAATGTGTGGATGAACTATGAAGTCAGCGTTATCCACAAGTATTCACACAAGACGGCGCTCTGCCTGAGATGGATGGTCGAATTCCTCGGGTTTTCATTAAACGTTCATCCTGGACCCGCCTTGTCTCTACTTTGAACGAGGGAGACAAAGGGTGAAGTCTAGCAGCCTGAACAGGGATTTCCTCCAACGAGAATGAAAGTATAAAAAACAGGGACATGACAGAAACAATGAAGAAGGACTTTTGGTAACAACCCATTTTGACAAGAGAACCCAAGTGAAGAGATACAACAAAAGAGCAGCGTGTTATCTTATATTGTAACAGGCGATGAAGATACAATTCCAATTTAATTAGTTATAGAATTGGAACTGAAAGCGATATCAGAAGGGGTTAATCGTATTTTATAAATGTGAAAGGACACGATTCTTGAAGTAGTTATTTAAGCATTTGGGTTGTCAAGTGAACTTTATCATCAGATTCTTTGAGCGTGTTTGCATGGACCCTTCCTTTTCAATTTTGTGCATACTTTAAGAACGCAAGGTCTCGTCTGGCGGCTTGGAGAAAACTTTTGGGGAACATCGACTCTGACACGCTACCATCTCAATGTGCTGTTCAAGGAAAAAGACACAAAAGTATGGTCATCAGGTCATGTTGAGTCTGAAGGAATTGAGAGAAATTGCATTCATTTCTATTTTTGTTATTGAAAATTACTAGTAGAATTATTGTCGAGAACAAAAACATATAGTCATTAAAGTTTGTTTACTTTGACTTTAATTTTTAATTTTAATTTCTTATTTTTTAAATATAAAAATTGATAAAAAAATATATTAATATAATATATAAATTAAAAAAACACACAATAATTTATATAAAAATATAACAACTACAATAAGAAATTACAACTCACAACCTAATTAAACGTTTCTTAAATAAATTTTTTTGTAAGTTGGTAATAATTAGAGAGGTTATCTCGTATGCTTGGGAGGATTCCGGAATTTTAGATACCAAAATTCTAGTGAACTTGCCAAGAAAGGAAATTCAGTGAGAGAAAACTAGTGAGAGGACCAATCCAATTGTACCAGAGGTTAGCTGCCCTTGCTATTAAAATTTGAAATCTCTCTTCGTTTAGATTTTGTTACTTTTTTTTAAACTAATAAACCAGAATCTTAATCTTAAATATGTGAACTTGATAATACAATGAACAATGTATGGAATTTTTTAGACATGCAATCGTTTGGAACAAAACGCGGTAACCTGGATGTCGGTGCATTTTAATTAATGCTAGTTGATTCCATTTGTGTGGATTGGATCTCCATTACAGTACATTCAGCGAAGTACAAACGAAGTCTAGTCAAATAGTTAGTCAACTAATAAAAATGAAAGATGTCGAATTTTGTCAGAGTTTTATTCAATGCCTTCCACGATTTTGGTCCAAGATAAAACAGCGTTATCACAAGTTTATTCTATATAAAAAATAGAGAAACATTATATGTTATAGTCATAGTATAAAATAAAAATTATTATTATTATTATTATTATATTTTATATAAAAAAATAATCATAAAAAAAACTGCTGGTAAAGTATCATATACTTAAACCTTAAAAAGTAATGCGATAGCCAACACGACCGTTTACTTATTAGGACTACCAGTTCGTAAACGATTCTTCCAGTATGATGTTCTTTACGACAACGTTGAGAAATACATTTATTTTAATTTGACATGTGATTCAATAATCATTATGGAGAATGTGACTCTAAATTAAAAAAAAATATATTCATGTTAATCTTAAGTTAACAAATATTTACAAATAGGAAAAATAAATAAATAAGTAAGTAATTTTTTAATTTTTTTTCCAATTGAGTGACAAACATTTAAAAAATTTCAATTAAATGACCATCTTCTAAAAAATTTAATTAATTAAGATAAAAATTTAAATTCCTGTTAATGTGCCTAACAAATTTTATCATGTAAACACTTAAGTGACAAAAGTGTTATATGACAAAGCTAAAAAAATTTTAATTTAGTGAGTAATCTTTTAAAAATTTTCAATTTAATGTCTAATCTTAAAATTTTTTTAATTTAGTGATCAACCTTCTCAAATTTGTTCAAATAAAGTTAAAATTCGTTTTTTTATAAAAATAACAAGTGTTTAATATGCTAATATTTTATTAAAAAGTATTATATAACGATTGCTAAGTTTCATCCATGAATTGCTGGATGAATGTAAGTGCCTTGGCATCTTTCTTTCGTTTTTCCTTCAAGTTTTGATGCACTATTGTCAACCTTGTGCCTTCCTCTTCTTTTGAAACTTTATAATCATTTTTCACTAGGTCCCATAGATCATGAGACTTGAATATTATCCTCATCTTAATTTGCCAAAATTGATAGTTTATGCCTACAAACACAGATAGATTTTGAGTTGAATTTACACCTAAAAGAGGAGTTATTCATGCTCTAATACCACAATGTTGCTTTACATCAACTAACTATAGCAAAATAAAGTAAGAGAGGATAAAATATTGAACTTAAAGAAATTTTGGCCAATGAGGAATTTATTGATAATGATTAAAGCAGAAGCAAACATGTTCTTTTATAGTTGAAGGAGACTTTGATAATTAAAACTAATAAGCAAATGGTTAATAGCTATTCTTGATTTTTCTTACCTATGAACCAGCTAATAGTTACTTTACTAAACCAAATAATAGACTCCAAGATAATTCTAAGCACATGATTAATTCAACCAAATCAAAATGGCAACAATCCCAAATACTAAAAGATTCTGAATTTTCCAAAGGAAAATTGATACTAACTAAACTTAACTGCAATTACTTCTAATATGAACATAAATAACTTCAACCATCAAATAAGAACTTATACCAAAGAGACCGAATCTTTATCCATATGGTTGAATGAGTAAGATGGATACTCAGGCCTAGTTGCTTTAATAGACACCTGTTAGGAGAATTTTATCAATAAAAAAATTATCACAACATAATATTAAAAATAATTTTCTCAAAATTTGTGTAAAATTATTAAGTATTACAAATGGCACAACAATATATAAAAAAAAACCAATCACATAAGACATTAGAACTTTTAACGTGGAAAACCACCTTAAAATAGAGAAGTAAAAATCATAGGTACAAGTAAGTAAATCTTTTACTATGTAAAATAATAAGTACAATAACTAGTCATCTCTAATCAACAAATATGGGTAATAATCACAAAATACTAACAAGAGGGAATTAAAAAAATATTATACCCAAGCCACGAATTACATGGGTTTTAAGAACAAAAACACATTTGATATAGGTAGAACTATAAATTTGACAAGTTTTTTCTCTCTCTTCTCAACATCTCACTTTCTTTTTTGTTTTTGGTAATTTTTTTTTGTTTTTCTTACACTCATTTTACCTCTCACACATCCCAACTATTTATAATTAAACGTATCCTACAAAGGTTGAAAAAGTAAAAATACGATTTGACAAATGTTAAAGAAGACAATACCAACTCTTATTCTTCAATTGACACTCATATGTGAACTTTGAAGAACCAAAAAAAAGAAAAAAAGAAAACCATCTTTGTTGAAAAGCAATAAACATTTTTGGTTCTTCTTTCTTTGTTTCTTGCTTTTGTCCCTTTTATAGTTAGCAGAACCCATGAAAAACTCTCCCTTATATCAATATGGGAAAAACTATCATTCCTAGAGTCAAATATTAAGTCTCAAGCTTTCCCCTTGATAAAGAATTTGTCAACATTTCTTAACTATTTTCATTAGTATAGATCTTCTCAAGCTGTAATTACTTAGATTCTAACACATATCTTATCTAATAATATTTCACATCAATATTCTTTGATATCAAATAGAAAGAGGATTCTTACTAATGTAAATAACACTTTGACTATCAAAAATTAACACATCCATTTTTGTTTGAAACTGATTTCCTTTATAAAATACTTTATCTATAACAACTCTTTGTATACTTTAGTTGCAATAGATTTAACTTATGTAGTAGATAGTGCAACACATTTTTATAATTTCGATTGCCATGATATCGCTCCTCCTACAAATGATAGTAAGTATGCCAAAATAGAATTTCTAGAATCAAGATCACTAGCCACATTTACATATGTATAACCAACTAATGTAAGTTTATTAATAAAAGTCTCACGTAGATACTTTAATATTCATTTAACAGCATCCTAATGTTTTTTTCACTGGAATTAGAAAGGAACCTGCTAACAACACCATTAGCATGAGTAATATCTGGTCTAGTACACATCGTAGCATTTTTATACTACTAACCATTGAAGCATAGGGAACTCGCTACATACTTGCCTTCTCTTCATCAGTAGAAGGATTTTACTTAGTATTCAATCTAAAGTGATTAACAAGAGAAGAACTAACCGATTTAGCAATGACCATGTTGAATCTTTAAAGCACATTCTTAATGTACCTTTCTTGAGATAATCATAACTTCTTTACTTTCCTATTTCGAATAATCCTTATACTATAGATTTTCTTTGTTGGCTTTAATTATTTCATGGCAAACGACTTACTTAACTACTTATTAAAACGATTAATCTTAAAAACATTATTATCAACAATCAACATATCATCAGCATATAACAAAAGAATGATTAAATCATCATTAGAGAATCTTTGGTAAAATACACAATGATCTAAAGTAATCTTCTTATAACCTCGCTCTTATATAATTGATTCTAACTTCTTATACTATTGACTTTGTACTTATTTCAAACCATATAAGCTCTTACTTATATTACAAATATAATCCTTTTTTCCTTTTATCTTAAAACCCTATGACTGATCCATATAAATCTCTTCCTTCAAATAATTATATAAGAATACAGTTTTCATATCTATTTGCTCAATTTTTAAATCAAGGCTATCTATTAAACTAAGTATAAAACGGATGTGATATAAGATATTTTAACAATAGGAGAAAAAATCTCATTATAATATATATCTTTCCTTTGACTGAATCCCTTGACAACCAATTTAACTTAGTATCGTAATCGTAAAGAATGCTCTTCATGGTTGAATCTATAAACTTACTTATTCTTCAAAGCTCTTTTAACTCTAGGTAACTTCACCAACTCAAAGATAAGATTCTCATGCAAGGACTTCATTTCATCTTACGTGACTTCAATTCACTTTTTTATTATCGGCATTTATGACTTCTTTATAATCAAACTGCAAAATTATATTAAAAATTCTTGAATAAATTAACAAACTCGTCAATATATGAATAAATAGGTAAAACTTTCAATCAAATTTTATAAAATTTATTTTTGATCAGGTACATAATATTTTTCTACACCTTTCTTCATATTTGGATCTCTTAACTAGTCAGAGGAAATTATATATCTAAGAACTTATCTTAAGCAGGTGTAAGGCATCTAATGCTATTTATAGGTCACCTATTAGGCTTCCCAACTATAGATCTAATAAATATCTAGCCTACACAATTAGTGAACTACAGATGTTAGTATGAATAATATTTAATAGACCATAATTATGATTGGCTTGTTTATTCTTTATTTCAATGATTTTGTCTTTATAACAATCAATACACATCTCTGAATCTGTAATATCAATAGTTGGAAGAATTCTTTTCTTTATTAATGTCTTAACTCTTACTTTAGAAATGTGACCTAAATGTATATGTCACAATATATATGATTTATCCTTTAATAGATGATATTTAGTAATAACTTTATTGAAAAGTACGAAGAAGTGTTGAAATGATTAGAAGTCAAATGCATCCTCTATATATATACGACAACAAGGCAATACCAATATATTTTACGTTATATAATAGCCTTACACAAGAGTTATCGATTATAAAACTATAACTTTCTTTATCTAAAATAGAAATAGAAACCAATTTTTTTAAATAACAGTACGTAAAATGTGTTATACAAAACAAGTTTAAAATTAGTATTTAGATTAAACATATAACTCTTGCAAAATGTACATATACTTCTTTATCATTGACAATAATTATCTTTAGCTTATCTTTATTTGACTGTGTTCTGGATATAAACCCCTACATCATGGAAGTGATATAAGCCAAAGCTTCACTATCTAATCATTAGGAACTAGATATGGCTATAGCAACATTACATTCATGAATAACATAAGTCAAAAAAATTATCTGATCATTCCTACTTTTCTTTCTATTGTTAATACTTTATACAATCCAATTTCTTAAGACTCTTATTCTTACAATTTTTTTTTTCATACTCTTTATGACATTATTTGGGGTCTTCATTCAACTAGTCTAACAAACATCTTTAAGTAAAGGTTGTCGAGGAGACTTGCATTTGAATTTAATGGATTTGCCTTTACCTTTAAGTTTGGTGGAAATAAGAGCTATTTGATAAGTGTTTTCAACTTTCTCTTCTTTAATCACACAATGATAAATTAAAGAATTAATATTCCAAGTTTCATCCTAATTATTATAATCAGTACCATGAACACCAAACTTAAGAAGAAGAGTGATAAGAACTTGGTACACAATGCAAGCATTAAAGATCATAATATCTAAGGCTTCAAGCCTGCTCTATATATGCAATATGTTAAGGATACACTCTTTCACTCCCCCTACCTTCTATAAATCATAGAAAAAGGTTTTTTTTCCCCATTAGAGTACTAATTTTAACTTTAAAAATAACATAGTACCTCTGAGATAGATTATCAATAAATTCTTTAGGCATGGCTATTACAGGAAGCACAATAAGTATATGGTTTGGAATAAACCTCTTAATGGTCAAATAAACCAACCCATGCTACCTTTCCTAAGTTGTAAAGGCTACTTTTTCATCTTTTGTACTAGATAATGTGATGGAATGTAGCTTTTTGTATTTCATGGCTATGTCAATATTTGCTACATTAATGCAAACTCCACATGCTCCTTTCATTTCAAGAAATTGAAACCAATTAAATTTTCAATAGTAACAGTGTTATTATTAATAGAAAAGGCAACTACAAAACAATTTATCATTAGCATAAATATAGGACATAAATGATATTAAAACTCATAAACAATATCTATATTAAACATCTTATCTAATATATCATGAAACACTGGTGATTAGAATACAAATACATATAGATGAGATCTTTACATAAATGCAATTAGAATACACATCACCAACTCTTATGATTATATTATCTTTAGATATATAGACTACTCAAGCAATGACTATTCTTCCCTAAATGCCTTTATGTACATCCTTAAGTTTTATACAAGGTTAACAGTTGTGGACTAAATAACCAAATACAAAACCAAAAACTTCCCTTAACATGCAAGTAAACATGGTTTTAATATCAACTTGAAAGGCTATTATAGTGACTACAACCTCATTGGCACTTAAATTACTTCACAAGCACAAGGATATAGCTATATATTATCCTTACATTCCCTATATGGGAATATATATTGACATTATATAATGTGCACCGTATGAATTACTTCCATATAATGTGAATCTTATAAACATCTAATTATTAACACATAAAAATATTGAAAATATATTATCAATATCGTTATATTGAAAATTAAACAATAATAAATTGAAAAAGTGAATATTTAAGTAATAAAAAACAATAAATAACCTCATGAGATACCAACATTATATGTGTCTTCCTTAAATTAAGTCAATTAATAGAAAATTTACCTAATTTTGAATTTTAACAACTTGATTTAAGTTTTTTTGAAGTTAAATCTTAGTTATTACTAATGTAATAATTTAAAGAAAAATTCAAAATTAACTTTATGCATCTACATAACTTTAAAAATGATCCAAAACAATATTATTAATAATTTTGTAAAATCTAAAAAAATTTGAATTTTTTTAATCCTATAGTGCATGCTAAGGTCAACATGATGTTAACAAATGACACTAGTAGGTATTAGTACACGTAGTAGTTAGATGATGTGTGCACCGTATGCATGTTCTTGATGTGTAAGCACGTGGCACATATACGCCACATGCTCAACGACCTATAAGACTTAGTTTGACGCGTATGAGCATATCACGAGCACCACTTAATAGCTCGTGCACTGCATGCACTAGACTTGTGTTGTATGTCCTTTGCCTCGAGTGCTAGCTGTCCTGATGCATGCCATGATAGGTAGTTTATTCTCCTACCACATTCATCTGTACTGTTTGATAACCCTTTACACTAAATTCCAGTTTTTCTCACAAAAAATAATTAGAAAATGCATTTTGCTTGGATTTTTCTTGCAAATTTCATACATAAGTTAACTTAAGCAACGCATATTCAAGTTATTCAAATGAAATAGTTTAATTTCTTTAATTTTCTTTAAAAAAATTAAGAAATCTTCATTCAAATTCATATAATGATGAGATTGCTCTAATACCACATGTAAGAAACCTTAATAAGCTTCTTAAAATCATTCATAAACTTGTATGACCTAAAACAAACATAAATAAGGTAGAAATTTTATCTGATTTGCTACCTATCTCTTAATGAACTAAATGGGTTTCCAGATAAAAAATACACTTGATCTTGGCAGAATCACAAAATTTGACAAGTGTTTTTCTCTTTCTTCTTGTACAACTTACTCTCTTTTTTGTTTTTCTCATACCCATCGTACGTCTCATAGATCCCAGCCATAATTAAACATAGCCTATAAAGGTTGAAAAAATAAAAACACAATTTGAAAAATAATAAAGAAGACAATACCGACTCTTATTCTTTAAATGGCACTCATCTATCAACTTTGAAGAACCAAACAAAAAGAAAAGTCATTTTTATTGAAAAGCAATTTATTTCTTCTTTCTTTGTTTCTTACTTTTGTCTCTTTTATAGTTGGCAGGACCCATGACAAACTCCCTTTTATGTTAATATGGGAAGAATTATCATTCTTGCAATCAAATGATAAGCTTTAAGCTGTTCCCTTGATAAAGACTTTGTCAACATATCTGAACCATTTTCCTTAGTATATATCTTCTCAAACTATAATTACTTGGATTCTAACACATCTCTTATCCAATGATATTTCACATTAATATGCTTTGATCTCAAATAGAAAGAGAAATTCTTACTAATCGGAATACTTTGAATATCACAAAATAACACACAATATTCTTATTCGAATATAATTTCCTTAATAAATTATTTTATCCATAACAACTCTTTGTATGCTTTAGTTGTTGCAATAAATTCAACCTGTAATAGACAGTGTAATACATTTTTATAATTTTGATTACCATGATATCGCTTCCCTTATAAATGATAGCAAGTACCATGAAGTAGACTTTGTGGAATTAAGATCACCAGCTATATCTACATCTATATAACCAGCTCATATAGGTTTATTAATAACAAAACACAATCATAATCTGAAAGTTTCAGGTAGACACCTTAATATTCATTTATCATCATCCCAATATTTTTTCACCAAGATCAAAAAGAAACCTGTGAACAACACCAACAACATAAGTAATAACTGGCCTAGTACGTATCATAGTGTACATTAAACTACCAACCATTAAAGCATAAAGAACTCGCTGCATACTTGCCTTCTCTTTATTAGTAGAAGGATTTTGCTTAATCTTTAATTTAAAGTAATTATTAAGAGAAGAACTAACCGCCTTACGTTGACCATATTGAATCTTTAAAACACATTCTCAATATACTTTTCTTGAAATAATTACAATTTCTTTGCTTTTCTATTTTAAATAATTCTTATACCAAGGATTTGTTTTGTTGGCTTTAAATCTTTCATGGAAAAAGACAAACTTAATTACTTCTTCAAACGATCAATCATAGAAACATTCTTATCAACAATCAACATATCATCAACATATAATAAAAGAATGATAAAATTATCATAAGAGAATTTTTAGTAAAATACAAATGAACTTAAATAATCTTTTTATAGCCTTACTCCCTCATAACTAATTCTAACTTCTTATACCATTGATTTGGCACTTATTTTAAACCATATAAGCCCTTCTTTAACTTGCAAATATAATCCTCTTTTCCTTTTACCTTAAAAAACTATGATTACTCTATATAGATATCTTCTTCCAAATCATCATATAAGACTGTGGTTTTTATATCAATTTGTTCAACTTCCAATTCAAGACTAGCTGTTAACATAAGTATAACATAGATGTGATGTAAGAAGTTTTAATAATAGGTGAAAAATCCCATCAAAGTCTATGCCTTTCCTTTGACTGAATCCTTTGATGATCAATCTAGCCTTATATCGTGGTCGTAAAGAACGCTCTTCATACTTGACTCTATACACTCACTTATTCTTCAAAGCTCTCTTAACTCTAGACAACATCACCAACTCAAAGAGATGATTATTATGTAAGGACTTCATCTCATTTTATATGGTTTCAACCTACTCTCTCTTATGATTGACTTTCATGTCTTTTTGAATTTTTGGTTTATCAATATCTGTTAAATTTAACTTATAATTGTCAATATGATATCGAATAAAAGGTTGTCTACCTCTTAAACTTCTTAACGGTTGAAATGGAACTTGAACTTTTGGAGTTTCTAACTCATTATCATATTCATAATCTATCTCTATATGATCATTTTTAACTTCTTATTGCTTAATCTGACTTTCATTCCCAGTTCTTTTAAGTACCATCACTAGAGGCACTATCTCTAAATCATTAATGGATTGAAGATTCATCTTCTTAACCTTATTAATATATATTATAGTCTCGTTCTTCAAAAATACTATCTCTACTTTTTACAAGTTTCTTCTTAACTCGATCATAAAACTTATAATCAAATACATCTAGACTGTAGCTAATAAATACACACTATCGTGTTTTGATATTAAGTTTTGACCTCTTATCATTGGGAATATGCACAAATTCCTTACACTCAAAGGCCCATAAATAATCATAAAAAAACATCTTTTCATAACCATTTCCTTTTTGGAATATCAAAATTTAAAGGAACATATAGAGAAAGGTTCAAGATATATATCACAGTATTTAATTCTTTAGTATAAAATGACTTCGATAACTTTGTATGTGAAAGTAAGCATATGGCCTTCTTTATAAGTGCCATGTTCATTTTCTCATCTACAACATTCAATTAAGGTGTCTTGGGCAAAATCATCTTGTGTTGAATACCTTACTCTTTGCAATATCTATTAAGTGGTCCAAGGTACTTATCTTTATTAGCTGGTTTAAGAAACTTCACCTTCTTCTTAATTTCTCTCTCAACTAGAATTTGAAACTGTTTGAACATATTTATAACCAGGTTTTTGTTTTTTAAGGTATAAACCTACAGTTTCCTTGAATAGCTATCAATGAACATAACAAAATAATAAGAACTCCTAAGAGACATAGTTTTAAATGGATCACATACATCAAAATATATTAACTGTAACACCTCAGGTTTCTTTTTTAAATCTATAGAACTCTTGAATGAAAATTTATATTGCTTTCCTATGAGACAAAGAGCACATATTCTCAAATGCATATTATTTAACTTAGTCAAAGTCTTCTTATTAACCAGTATTGACATAATTTTCTCACTCATATGACTAAGCCTCTTATGCCACATCTTGACTTTGTTATCATTTTCTACTACAATAATCATATTTTCAGATATTTTAGCCTGTATTAAATAAAGTATAGAACATTTCTCACCTTAATTTACTATAAGAGAACTTTTAGTTAGCTTTTATTGGAAATTTTAAAAGGTGTTATAATACCTTTTTTCATTAAATTTGCCTAGAGAAATCAAATTAAGTCTTATATTATGAACATGCTTCACAATTTTCAAGAGTAATCTAATACCATTGTTGGTCTCTAAATGAACACCATTAACACACCAATAATTTTAAAATTTCCATCATTACCTATCTTGACAATTTTGAAATCAATAGGAGCATAAGACGTAAAGAAATCCTTTCGAGCTGTTACATTGATATAAGTACCACTATTAATCACCTAATTAGTTTTATTGTTTAATAAGTTAACATAATCAACATCATAGAGGATAAGGAAATCTTATTCAATTATAGTAGCTACTTTCTTTTCTTCATTACCATCACCTCACTTATTGTCAGTATCCTTATTTCTCCTCACTTTTCTACCAAAATTTTTTATATGTCCCTTCTTATGATAGTGATAGTACTTAACGTTAGCATATTTGTTAGATTTACCTCGATTGTTACTTTTATTATTGCCTTTCAAAGCTCTATTATGATTTTCCCTTATAATGGTTGTAGTTAAAATATCTGATTATGAAGAGGGAGAATTTTATGATCTTTGTCTCATATTTTTATTCAAGATACTACTTTTTACTAATTTCATAATCACCATACTATTATTAGTAGAATTAGTCAAAAAAATTTTAAAAAGTTTCTCAAGAGTCAAACAATGATATAAGTATCATAATAGTAAGAACTTTATTATCAAAACCGACACCCATACTTGATAGTTGATCTGCAACCCTTTGAAATCCGTCCAAGTGATACACAACAGAGCAACCTTTTTTATATTTCAACTATAATAATTTTTTTTCCAGATAATACAATTTATTATTGTCAGTCTTTAAAGTATATAATTTCTAAAGCTTATTCCACAATATTCTAGTATACGCCTCAAAACAAATATAATTATACACATTATCCTTAACAAATTACTTAAAAAAACTGCATACCTGATATTCAAAAGTCTACTCCTCTTTAAATATGCCTTTAGGTTTTTTGACAGTGAATATCGACATATAATATTTTACCACAGATAGAAAATTCTTCATCTTATTCATCTATATGTGATAATTTTTGCCATTCAAATTTGTGATTTTATTGATTTTTTCATCCATAATTAAACCTAACGAATAACTAAAAAATAACTTTAATACCAATTGTTAAGAGAATTTTACCAATAATAAAATTATCACAATAGAATGTTAAAAATAATTCTCTCAAAATTTTTGTAAATTTTGAATAGGTTAATTATTTTTGGTTAATTTGACACTCACCAAGTACAGCAAACCTCAAAATAATTTAATCGCAAATGATACAATAATATTTAAAGAGACTAATCACATGAGGCATTATAAATTTTAACGTAGAAAATTACTTCAAAATAAAAGAGTAAAAACTTGGGTATCGGTCTATAAATCTTCTATGATATAAAATAATAGATATAACAATCAAATTTTCTTAATCAATAAGTAAAAGCAATAATTACAAAATATTAACAAAAAGAATTGAAAAATATTAAACTTAATATACGAATTAAATGGACTTCAAAATTAAAAACAAACTTGAATTTAGTAAAATAACAAATTTTGAGAAGTATTTTTGTCCCTTCTCTAGTACAACTCACTCTCTTTTCTGTTTTTGATTTTTTTTGCTTGTTCTCACGCTCACTGTGCCTCTCACTTATCCCACAACTAGGGATGTCAAAAATTGACCCGACCCGATAACCCGACCTGCCTGACCTGGACCATACCCGACCTGACCCGAATTGA
>JAOXYD010256178.1:0-16075 GCA_028565735.1 Pinacopodium congolense
TATCTGAATGCTATGGTTTTAATTCATGTGTTTTGGTTTCTTATATATTAACCTTGGAGTTTATGTTGTTATGTTATGTTTATCAAGTGTTATGACATATTTCTTATGTTTATCAGGTGGGATGGTCAAGTAATAGAATTATTCTAAATTTTTTCTACTTATGTTGGAAAATACTAGTGATATTATCTATGTGAAATACATTTATGGATTTGTTAACATTTGAATATTGATTTACTTTGATTAGTGAACATCTTTATTTTTGGATGAGTAAAACTTATTGGTTGTTTCATTTAAGTTTAATTAGAATGAATATGATGAAATGCTTGATATGTTGAATGAGAGTTTTTGACTTTTAAAATTTATGATATAGGATTACCTTGATTTGAAGAATTTTTGTTATAGAAATGCAACTTGAAGGGAGTTAATGTTAAGTAGCACTAAAGCATGTGAAAGTAACGAGGGTGTTACATTATGCCTATTCAACAAGGTTTCTCATAATAAAGGTCAGAGGAAACTTCAATGAGATTAACAATAGCCTAGCCAACTTCTCACACTCCAAATAATGGAATGAGATAGAGAACATGGTTATAATAAATTTGAGAAAATAATATACAACTACTAGGAGAATAAGGAGGCAAGATTCTATCTTTTAACTCACAATGCTATGTCAGAGCTTCCCAAAAATGTCCATATGTACTCCAAAAGCATACGAGAGTATAAATGCAGCATATAGAAGCATAATTTAAAAAAGCAGGGGAAATTATGAGCAATTAAGAACACAAAGGGTGTAAAGATATTCTTCACAAAATGTAGGAGTTGAGATTTTAGGTTTGGATCAATTACTTTAACAGGAGCATAAGTTGACTAAATCAAGGACAATCAACATTAAAACTACCTGGGGAAATTTAAGTAATTATTACTCTTGTAAGCTTTCTAAAAAGGAGGGAAGAATACATATCCCAAAGTGAAAATGCTAGAAAATACACTTTCTCCATAAAAGATAATAGTTACATGTTCGCAATTTCATTTATTGGCTGTATCATTGCTTTGAACTTGCTCTACAATGATTTATACTGCATTGGTGTAACGTAATACTTTGAACTACACTAAATAAAGTGAAAATCTAAAAATGACCTATAATTTTAACCATAAAAAACTCCAGTGAAAAGGAAATACATTAATTGAATTGTTTACTTAACTTGATGCAGGTCAAAACTTTGCCCACATCTTCCTTTTCCTTTTTATTAACCATAATTTTGTGCCAATATGTTGATAATGGTTCTATCTAACTCAAAACCAATAATAGCTGATTTAACTACTAATACAATAAATTCTATCTTATGTTTAAGAAGTTTCCTTATTAATAGTTAAGTAGCATTTCTTACAACTCAAAACCAAATAGTCGAGTATCACTTAAATGCTCTACTTGGTTGTTTTTGCATGAACAGGGATATACAGAATTTGTTCTCTCCACAAAGGCCAGTTGATAGAACATTATTGGGTCATGTAATTCATATGTTCCACATTAAACAAGTAATCATCTTATATTTAACTATTATTTCTGATTACTTGACACCACGCATAAATGATGCATATGCTTCAGTATGGCTTTGAAGTTATTCCTAAATTTCTTTTGCATCCAAATTAGTCTTGCTTTATAGTAGCATCTATAAAAGATAATTTAAATCATTTATTAAATCAATGAAAAAAAACATGTATAGTTTAGCAAGTATTTTCATGCATCTTCAATACTCAAATCAAGCAAAGGAATAATGCTACTAACATACATAGCCTCTCAGATTATATTTTTTGCAAATAAAAAATTCAAAATCATGCTTCAACTAAGAAAATGAAGTCTCGTATCCATGACAGAATAATTATTAAAGACAATGTATAAAGAATCAAAGGTTTGGAGCTTTCAATTATGGCTTAAAAGAAATCATTAAGAATACTATGTCCCAAACCAAACTTTAGCAAAACATAAAACCTATCTTTATGATGTTTCATTTAGACACATCCTTTGTCAAAATCAAGCATGAAAGGTTACAAAAAATTATAAAAGAACATAGTAAATCTTTTTTCTTTTCTCAATGAATAGGGTTAAACCTTAAATGTCTCAATAAGATGGTCTAAGCAGGATGCGCCAACTATGTAATAATCACCCAATATAGAAGATAATTACATACACCATAAAAACAAAACTTAGAAGGAAAAGCTAACAAATCTCCCTTCACATTCTTATTTGTTTAGTTCCAAGCTCATAGAATTTACAAGAACACTTTATCAAAGGAGTATATCACAAGTAGACATAATTCAACATGGGAACCTTTTGTGATTAGTTATAGGCATATCTAAAAGTTAATTTAAACACGCTTATGTTAAGGAAAACATCAATACATCATAAGATATAAGATATGCCTACATATTAAGAATAAATTTTAAAGCATAAATATTATTATTTTGAAATTAAGCAATAGTCAGAACAACTAGCCTTACATCTGATGATTTTATTTCTAACTATTTTCCTTTCTCACAATTGACACCCTCATAAATATAGGCTATTGAATAGGTGAGTTCAAATCAAATCAAGATTTGACCAATGTCTAAAGAAGCTAAAAAATAACTCAAGAAGAAATATGTGAATTTATATTATTGATGTTATGAAATAAATGATAGTAATGTAGTTCACCAACTATTAATATCATTGTTACAGCAGTTACTCAATTCTTAACATTTTCCTACAACAAAATAGTTATAGTCATTGATTTCATTATATAAAAGGACTCGAATGGTACATATAGAGTTAAAAAAAAATGAGAATATAGTTGTGAGAGTTTTCATTTATAGCTATCGATCGATTTGGTTCTTATACCATATATCATTGGTATTTGAGCAAGATCTTGGACAGTAAACAAAAAACAAGATTTCAAGGATCTTGAAGACTTGATCAAAGCAACAAATGAAAAACATGACAAAGAAATCAAAGAAATTAGGGAGCAGAAAAATAAGGCAATGGAAAATGATTGTAGGAACTACTCTCCAAAATAAAAAAGTGGCATCTCAGTCACATCAAAAACCTACCATCAACAACAATCAAAATTTAGGAGTGGGTCTGGATCTTTCCAACAGTGGCCATTACAAAAAATTTAGAGTTCCCTCGACTTGATAGAGAAGGGCTCAATAAATGGGTCTAGAAGGTAGAGTAATTCTTTGAAATTAATCATACATAAATAAAGTAAAGTTAGAATCAATTTATTTAGAAAGAAAAGCTCTTAATTGGCGTAAAGCTTTGCTAAAAACAAAGGATAGGACAAGGGTGATATCTTGTGAAGAGTTTGTGTAAGCACTGGTTGCGAGATTCGAGGAACAAATGTTTATGGATCTAGTTTATAAAATAAAAAATTAAAACAAATAGATTCTCTATAGCAATATTTGAATGCATTTGATTTGATGTTAAGTAAAACTGATCTGAATGGAAGTCAAGCTATAAGCCACTTCTTGGGAGGATTAAAGGAAGAAATTGAAATCTCTGTTAGATTCTTCAACCCTACTTCACTATAAGTTACGTATGGCTCGGCCAAGGCTAAGGAAGTATTATGGTATAAGAAGGTGGTGAATTATGAGAGAATATTTCAAAATAGAGGAGTTAAAATGCAATCCAAATGGATAGTAACAAAGGCGATTTTCAATGCTCATGCCAGTAGAACTACATCTAGAGCAGTAGGTATGCTAGCATTACCTAGCTCTATCAATGTCAATACAAAGTAGACCAAAAACTTATCTAGCAATGAGATGGATGAAAAGAGACATAAAGGATTCATTTTTAGTGTGATGACAAATATACATGTGGTCATAAATGTAAAAAAAGGCAAATGTATATGTTATCAATTATATGAGACAATAGTAAAGAGGTAGAAACTACTGAAGAGATTAATGAACAAATGTTATTGAAGGATTCATTGATTCCTGAATTGTTAGTCCATGCTATCAATGGTACCTATAACTTTCAAAATAGGAGAATGAAGGGTTATATGGGTACAAGAACTTTATTTCTTCTCATGGATTCTAGTAGCACACTTAATTTCATGGATGTTAAGGTGGCTAAAAAATTAGGCTGCATTTTAGAACTTATATCTTAGTTGAAAGTGACAGGAACTAATGGAAATTAGAAAAGTTGCAAGGATATTTCCAAAACATTTCAAGGGCATAAGTTTAAGGTAAAATTTTTAATCTTACTTTTAGGCAATTATGATTTGGTGTTGTAGATACAATGTTTTTCAGAGTTACGATATATTATTTGGAATTTCAAGTAGTTATGAATAAAGTTTTACATGGGAAATAAGGAATATACAATAAATAGGGATGCTTATAATTAGTTTCAGCTAGTAATTAGTGACAACATGTAGAAATTGTTGAATAAAAAATCCTAACGATCTTTAATTTAATGTTATGCTATCACTCTTTAACCTCTTTAGTTTCCAACCATTCTATTGAAATTGATTTAACAGTAAAAGCCAATAGTTTGCTAGTGCCGATAGCCAAAGTCTTAATGGAGTTTGCAACAAATTTCTAAGAATCAAAGTGATTACCTCCCCACGAATAGCATGATCATGGAATTAGGTTGGAAGAAGGTGTCAAACTATTTTATCTTAAACCTTATCATTATTGCACATTATAGAAAGATGTCATTGAAAACATGGCTCAAGAGCTGATGGATGTAAGATTTATTCAAGCTAGTCAATCTTCTTTTTCCTCTCCTATTGTTTTATTTAAGAAAAAGGACAATACATGGAGATTGTGTATTCCCTTGCATAGAACTCTATAATGTGTGCAAATATATGTTATTTTCTTTAAAAAATCTATGATGTTTTATTTACCTATTTTCATTAGTGTTATGTCATGGCTAAGGAGGTTCCCAAACTAGGAGCTAAATTTTTTTATCCTTGCAAGATTTTATACAATATTAGCAGTGTCACTTGCAATCTTCCTTCCTCCTTTACTATTCATCTACCAACTTCTCTACTGAGACCTCTTTCTATTTTGGATAGACATACTATTAAACGTGGCAAGGTTACAACAACACAATGGTTGATTCATTAGGTTGATCCTTGACTAACTGATGCCATATGGGAATTTGCTCATGATTTTCAATTGTGCTTTCCTGACTTTCCCTTGAGGATAAGGGACTCAAATAGGGGGAGTGATGTTATGTATTAAATGATAGTAATGTAGTTCTCCAACTGTTAATATCATTGTTACAGTAGTTTATTCAACTATTAATATTTTCCCTTCACAAAACAATTGTAGTCATTTATTTTATTATATAAAGGACACGAATGGTACATATGGAGTTGAAAAAAATGAGAATATAGTTATGAGAGTTTTCTTTTATAGCTATCTTTTAATTCTGTTCTTCTACCACCTATCAATTGAAGATCATGAAGACTTGGTATTTACTATAGGAATATTATGTATCCAATCTCGACCCATTTTATGTATCCTATAATTTAATATCTTAATATTTGTTCACTAATATTGTATTGCAAAATATGCTACTACCATATTAATTATAAATTAATATGTCAAACCAAGTGAATAATTTACCTTAGAATCCAAGCTAGTCTTTATGTTTGAGGAGGTAGGCTTCACATCTAAGCCATAAGCCAATATACATATTCTTCTCTTTTTCTATTCTCCTTGACCTTTACTTGCACACAATATCAAAACTAATTTAAAACAAAGTTTAGATTTTAGGGCCTTTCTCCTTCAAAGTTATTCTTCTTCTTTAAGATTCCCTTCTAGTTACCCATTAAGAGCATCATGAACTCTAATTACGTGTTCTCTTCTAATAATGTTACCTCTGTTATCTATGTCCTTCTTATAGCCAATTAAGAACGATGTTAACTCTATTTTGTCTTTCTTTTTGCAACTTACTGAGAACACAGTTACTTCCACTTTGTCTTTCCTTTTGATGGCTATAAAGATCTTGCTACCTTTATTCTTGTCTTTTATTTTTTCCAAATTTCTTCTATTTTCCATCCATTCTTCCTTTCTAGTGAAGATCTCTTTTATACCATTAGCCTCCACTTTAATTACACTTTTGTGGTTGTCTTCTATTGATAGGTTAATGTCATTTTCTTCATTATCAAGTTACGTTTTTGTGATACAAACATTCATGAAGAAATTGGAAGAAATTGTATAAAAATAATCAAAAATTCACTAAATGAAAAAAAGAAATTAAACATTATTTTTATTTTTAATTTACTTTTTTGCAAAATCTTCTATTATCAAATCAAAATTATATGTAGAATATAGAAAGGATCCACTTGTCAACTTAAGGGACAACATTAAAGATAGTAAAGATCTAATGTTTAATGTTAGAATTTGAAGAGGTATTGCAATTTTTTTTCCTAATGTTAAATGTTACAATAAGGTTAGCTTTATATAACATTAATAAATGGAAACTCCTCGTTCTAATTCCATGATTTATGGATACCTAAACAAAACATCAAATTCCATAATTATGGGATATTCGAATAGAATATTTGATCCTATGATTTATGCAATACCCTAATAGAATAGGAAATATAACTGTGAAAATTCAATTGTATTCAATATGCAAGGTTTTGCCACGCTCCCTCTTAAGTTGGTAAATAGTTATTCTCCATTTTTCATCTTAGATATAACATGAAAAAATGAACCGCTTAAGGCATTGTTAAGAATGCCATTTAATTTAACATAATGTCATTTGGTATCATTTTTCTAATTGTAGTTTTTGGTTTTTATTTCTTGTTTTTATTCCTTTTTTTATTAAAACATTCGAACATGTTTGGATGACATTTGTAACAAAAAAACTTTAAAAACTTATTTCGATCAAATTTGTGATAAAAATTAAATTAATTTAATTATGATAACAAAATATAAAATAAATTCAAATTCTTAGATAATGTCAACTATTTAATATAGAAACATTTATTTGGAAAACCTATTTTCAAAATATATAAAAACAAAAAATTTTAATTTCTCTATTCCTATTTTAGTTTTTCTAATTTTAAAAACATAAAATTAAAACAAAATGTTAAAAAAAATCTTCCTTAGTTTATGTGTTTAGAAAAATATAAGTAAAAAATTGAAAATCGGAATGATAACAACTAGAAACTAACGTTTACTTGATAAAGTGTCTATCAATTCAATGTTCTTCATTCAATCATATTGAATTGGGTTGTGAAACATGTTGATTGCAAGCTTATCGTCATAGTGTAGTATCACAGAGCCATCCCACTTAATCTTTAAATCTCCAAGAATAATCTTTAATTAGAGTAGTTCACACACATCTTGAGCCATTATTGAAACTCAGCCTCTTTACTTGATTAAGCCACTATACCTTGATTTTTTTTTTTACTTCTCCAAGTCATAAGGTTTTCACCAAAAAGTGCAACATCCTAAAGTTGATCTTTTATCAAAAATAGATCCAACATAATCACCATCATTATATGCCTCAAGAACTAATCCTCTATATTTTGAACACAATTCCCATCCTTGGTGTTCCTTTAAGATAACTAAGTATTCTTTGAGTAGCTTATAAATGAACTTCTTTTAGATCAAAATTGCCAGTTTAGAATGTGTAGCTTTAATCCTAAGAGTAATATTTCAACTTTTCCAATGCCATAATCTCAAGCTCTTTAACTAAATGCTGACTTAAAAAATGTTTCTTTTTGTCATCATCCTCGGTTACTATTAAGTCATCAACGTACATTAGAAGAGTTATAACTCCTTTTAAAATAGAGTGTATAATAAACAATGTGTAATCTCCTTGACTTTTTTCTATATCTTATAGCAAACATCGAACAATGCTCGAAGTGATTGTATAAGGATATACAATGTCTTTTTCAACTTGCATATAGTATGAGTAGCTAAATTCTTCCCATCACTTTGTGGAAATTCCATTTAAATCTCTTCTTCTAGTCCTTCATTTAGGAATGCATTTTTAGATCAAATTGATAAATTTCCCATCCATAATTAGTTGTTAATGGTAATAATACTCTAACTTTGTTCACCTTTGTAATAGGAACAAAATTGTTTTAAGTAATTAATCCCATAATTTTGAGTATAGCCTTTTTGCTACCAACCTCACTTTGTATCTCTCAATAAACTCATCTACCTTATATTTTACCATATATATATATGTGTGTGTGTGTGTGTTTTTATGTGTGTGTGTGTGTGTGTGTGTGTGTGTGTGTATTAATTTATGACCCACTAGTTTCTTTCATACAAATAATTTCACCAACTTTTAAGTGTCTTTTTGCCCCTCGATTTGCTATCTCCAACATTCATAGTTTATTTCTATTTTTCATTAGCAAAGGCTTACACAAAGTAGTAGGAATGATGATGGTATTCAAAAGGAAGGCTTTATGAGATGGGGAGATAATTTTAAACAATAGGGAATGTGAAAAAGGTTACAAGGGTCATGTCATATATGTTAAACCAATAAAGTTTCTACCTTATTTTGATAAAAAAAAATATCGATACTAATGTTTTATTGTGTTAAATTTTTTAGAAAGATAGGTATGTTGATGAAATGTTAAAGAGATGAGTTTTAGATTCTTAGAGCTTAAATGGAACTTATGATGATCTAGTGAAGAGGACTCAAATTTGAAGAACAAAGGTTTTGAATAGGTTTAACATTGTAGTTTTGTGTGCATATTTTTCTTGGTCTCATTGTTATGCTTAAAGGTCTCATTTTATGCATAACTACATTTATAATTAGATTATATATATAGGTTACAAAATCACGATTAAAATATATAAGGAATGTTCTAAAAATAATCCCCTTAATGAGTAAAAATAGTTTTGGGGAAGTTTTTAATTTGTGTGTGAATTAAGAAAATGCTTTGAAGTGTTGGAAATTGTTTTGGATTGATTTTAAAGTGTTTTTGTTAGAAAATGTGAAAAATTAGTATATATAGGAACAAGTCAAGTAGTGCTTATCGATCAATCACTGGTCAACTATAGGGTTTCATGCGGTAAATTAGTCTACTATTTTTGTATGATTGGTCGACCAATATAATGTATTGATTGACCAGTTTGATGTAGGATATTGGTTGACCGATACATGTGAGAATCATGCACCAACAGGTATAAACTAATGAAAATTGAATTAAATGATTTTTTTAAACACTGTACAATGGTTATAAATAGCCAATACACTATTTTCTCTATAAATAAGTTCATTAAGGAGTTTGTGATGCATCTAAGAGTTATATAACACATATAAAAGTGACTTACAGCATTACATAAACTGCTTTGTGAGAACTGGTGAAGTTTTGGTTTTATTTGAAGTGAGCTTTTATGTTCATTCATTTAAGATTTGTGTGAGCCCTTCTCAAACTCTTTGTGAGCTAAGTAAAACATTTTAAAGTTTATTTTTTAGGGGTTTTAAGCTTGTAAATTATGGGATTGTGAAGGTTATCCTAAAACCTTAAAAAAGGCACCTAAAGTTATTCAATTTTTCTTTGGGATAGTGGAATACCTAATAAGGTGTTGGGGAGTCGATGTAGATAGAGAGGACAAAATCAAATCCCTATAAAAGTTTGTTTATTCCTTCCTATTCTTACTCTTTACTTTCATGTTCTATATTGTTTCATATCGTTTCATATGTTTTCATATTGATCATTGAAATTGTTATTTATCTTCTGCATTTGTTTAGAGAGCTTTGAGAAATTAGGTTATATTAACTTAGAAATTTTAAAGAACCTAATTCATATCCCTCTTAGGTACCAAATAGAATTAACAATTAGCCCTTCAGTTCTTTTTTTTTTATAACAATAGGAAGGTCTTGGTCTTCATTATCAAATTGAACTTTAGTTTCATTGTATAATGATAGAAATTGTTACCTTATGTGAGGAATATGAGTTGTACTCTTGGACCTATGTAGGTTAAAAAACAACTATCTTTTTTATTGTATACACTTTGAGTTTTTTAAATCTAACATCTCTGAGCCCAATAATAGGTTTTTCTTATGGTTCACTTAGTGTTTCAAGCATATGTTCAAGCATGGGCTAGTTAGGCTTAGAATCAAATGGATGTTCAAGAATATAATCTAAATAAGATGAATAATAAGGTGCATGTGGCAGGGTAAAATTTGACAAAATGCCTAAAAAATTATGATAATAGGTAAATAAGTGGTCAAACATTTGGGATTTTTTTTAGTTTAGTGATCAACCTTTAAAAATTTTCAATTAAATATCTAACCTTTAAAAAATCAAACAATTCAGGTAAAAACTTACATGCCATTAGTTTGATGCTAACCAAGCTAGTGAAATTTGTCACGTAGAAATCTACATGACAAAAGTACCATGTGGATGCTGACATGTACAACCCAATCTTAAAAAATTTTCAATTTAGTAAGCAATCTTTTAACTTTTATTAAATTCAGTGTCTAACCTTTAAATTTTTTTCCATTTAGTAACCAATCATTTAAAATTGATTCAAATCAAGTAAAAAAAATTACTTTTTTCCTTATAAAAATAAAAAGCAATTAATACACCAATAGTTTGTTATGAAGTATTATATAACAAATATTTAATAGTTAAAAAATATTTAGTTATATATTATACTCTTTTTTAAAAGGATATTAAAGTTTTAAACCTGATAAATCTTTGGCATAAAGGATACATTTATTGAATAAATCTTTTCAATTAAATATATAATAGATACAAAATATCTTTTATAAATAAATTTAGATTTAAATAAATAATTTGGTTTATAACAAAGAATAAATATAGATATAAAAAATAACATATTCCTTTCAATGATTGACTTTTTAAAGGTTGGTCTCTTAATTAAAAATTTTTAAAGGTTGATCTTGGGCTGAAAAAATCCTAAAAGGTTAATCATTTATTTACCTACTTCAATTTTAATAAAATATTTTTCAAAATTTTTAAGGAATAAGTTATTTTTTATATTTATATATATTCTTTGTCATAAATAAATAATATATAGTTAAATCTAAATTTATTTATAAAAGACATTTTATGACTGTTGTATATTTAACTCAAAATATTTATTCATGAATTGTTTCCTTTAGGTCAAACACTTATTAATTCTAAAACTTTAATGTCCTTTGAAAGAGAGTATAATATATAATTAAATATTTGTTAACTAAACTTAGAAGTCATTATATAATGATATATGATAAAATATTGATGTATTAAGCATTTGTTATTTTTATAAGGAAAAAAAACTAATTTTGACTTGATTTGAATTAATTTTAGAAGATTGGTCACTAAATTGAAAAAATTTTAAATGTTGGACATTGAATTGAAAAATTCTAAAAGGTTGCTCAATTAATCAAAAATTCTTTAAGATTAGGGGTTGTACACATGGATATCCACATGACACTTTTGCCACGTGGACATTCATGTGGAAAACTTTGTTAGCTTGGTAATCATAAAACTAACAACATTTAAGCTTTTAAAGTTGGCCACTTAATTGAAAATTTTTAAAAATTGATCACTAAATTAAAAAAATCTCAAAAGGTTAATCACTTATTTTCTTACTATCCCCTAAAAAAGTTCATCTTTACTAATAAGAAATATAATCCATGTAAACCTACTAAAATCATCAATTATCACTTGAGCATATAACTTTCCACCTAAAGTAGTAATTCTAGAAGAGCCAAATAAATCTACATGAAAAGGTTGTGAAGATCAAGACGTAGTTACTCAATTCTTCTTCTTGAAGGAATGCTTGGTTTGTTTCCTTATTTGGAAAACATCACAAACTTTGTCCTTTTTAAACTTCACCATTGGTATCCCATACATAAGCTCCATATCACTTAGGTTAGAAATATGCTTTAAGCTTGTATGATCTAATCTTATATGCCACATCCAAGCATCTTCAATCATAGACACTACACACTTAACATCACAGTCAGAGAGATCATTTAAATCAATGGTATAGATATTCAATTCTATCTTTCCAGTGAATCTATACTATTATCTACAACTCTATATACTATGCATAATTTTCATTTAAAAGATACTTTAAAATACTTTTCAAAAAGTTGGCTAACAGTTAATAAATTATGTTTTAAATCATCTACTAAAAATACATTATCAATAGATGCATTTTTCTTACCAACTTTTCTAATTCTAGTTACCCTTGACAATATTACTAAAAGTGACATATCCACCATCTTTGATCTTCAATGATATGAATCGATAAGCACAACCCATCATATGCCTAGAAAATCCATTATTTACATACCATTTACCACTCTTGAATTCCTCTAAAATAAGTAAGTTCAATTAAGTACCCATATTAAGTTGAGTCCTTAGGAGTTAGACACTTTTATAATATATACGGCCTTTAACAAACCATGCAACATTTTTTTAATTAAAACACAACTTTTCAACATGAAAAATTCTTATATAATAATGAAAATCATATGGATCATCATAAAAACATGAATGTTGCGTAAAGTTTTTCCTTTATGCATTTCTAGGTACACCATTCCTAAATGTCCTACTTTTTTAAGGTTTTGGTCTAGAATATGAATGACGCATGTTCCATGGCCTAGAGTGATCATGATGAACATTCCCAAATGATTGGAAACGTATTTTGGGTGCATGAACATATGCTGGTCGAATTTCCTACATTAATGGCCTATATGAATTATCTTGGAATTTCTCATTTGTGAAGAACTTATGCTTATTTTTGATAGCATGAATGTTCTCGCCAGATGTAGGTCTTGATGAGTAGATGAAAGCATGATTATTCTTTCTTGGTTAAGTTCTAGAATTGGATGCATCACTGTCAAAAGATGGCCTAAGAGTACATAAGCTCTATAACACCCAAAAGGGGGAGGGGGCGAGGTGGAATTCAGTATTACAATTTTTATTATAAACTAAATAATCTAACCCACTTAAACTAATGTTAAATAATTGTAATTTCTAAACTAAAATTCAAACTATATAAAATGTCAATACTTATGCAAAAATAACCAATTTCAATTAATTATAATACAAATACAAGTTCATAAATATATCCACTTTTTCCTATGTTCAATCGTCAACAAACCTTGTTAAGAATTTCACTATAACCAAAGCTAAGTATAATCTTCTTCTTCTTTTTTTCATATCAAAAGGAATTAAATTAATAAAGGCCAAAGCCTAACAAAATGTATAGGGAGCATTTATAGAATACATCACCAACATCAATAGAGAGAAAACTACACTAATCTCTAATTACTAAGCACTATTGGAGAATAATTTAAGTTAGTTCTTTCTATGCACAATCATTGTCTAATCCAATTACAAGCCTCTATGAAAAAAGTTATAACTTGCCTTTTCCATTTATTATGCATTCTAAAGTTCCTATCACTCCAAATTGAGAAAATAACAAGGTGGAAGCTGATGATGATTCGCAAAACAAACAACTAGTTTTACACTCAAAACCGCAAGTATACAGGTCAAACTTGTAGTAAAGAACTGATATCAATCCCACGAGTATTGTATCTAGACACCCTATTAATTTGGATTTCACTTTGTTAAAGAAATAGATTTCAACAAATTAAATAAAAAGAAATAAATAAGAAGCAAACAAATTTGGAAGCAATAGCAAGCAACACAATCAATCGCCAACACATCAAACGAAAATTCGGTGAAAATCCAAATTTAAGAATAGGATTTATCGTTATCCTTATTTGTTTCCCTTTGGTTAATTGATCTAATTTATATTTGGCTCAAGATTTCCTAATATTTTAGCTATCCTCTCTCAAGGTGCAACTAAATGTCACTAATTAAATAAATTTAGGATTAACTTTGGGATCCCTCGACATGCAAAGCCTTTCCTAAACATTTAACTAGATATGAAGCTATCCTATAGGCAGTATATTAATTTTTTGAAATCTTGTCCTAATAAATCAATACCTTTTTGTCTATAAGTCTATTAAATGCCAACTTTTGTTGTACATCTAACACAAATTACCCAACTCACTTTTTCGATTTGTTGTAGAGTTTATGATCAATAAACAACACAAATATTTCTAAAATTAAATTAATAACCAAATAGTCCCAAATAATTCAAACAACAAATCCTTAAAATATTTTATCCACACATAATAATAAAAATATGTTCAATCAAGTTTATATTCTTGAAAATATAAAACATAATAAAATAAAAGTAAAATGAAGTTAAAATGAAATTAAAATAAATCTGGAAAATAAAATATAGAACTTGATGAACTCTTGAAGTTTTTGAGCTTGTGCAGTGTGGTTGCTTCTATTCTTCATCTTGATTTTCTAGCCGACTTCTTCTGCCTCTTGCTCTTCTTTTATGTTCGAGTGTCTCTTGTCTCTCACCTGTTTTTGTCTGCACCTCACTCCTGATTCAGTTTCTGTATCTTGCTTTTTTTCATTTGCTATTGTTTCTGAATTAGCTGCTGGGTCTCCTTGTTTTTTTGGACTGCTGGGTAGTTGCTTCTGTTGTCTTGGACTGGAGAGGGTGTGGTGTCTCGGGCTGTTGCTTGGCTTGGAGAGGAGGGCTGGATCCTAAAGAGGGGAGGGCTATAGGAATTGGGAGGAGGTAGACGGGCTGGGCACAGGTCTAAGAAGGGAGGCAGAAAGCGTGGCCTAGGCACGGCCCAGGTGCAGGAGCTCATGGGCTACAGCTGGGCGAGTTGGCGGCCTGTTCATGGATGATGGGTTGGCGGGCTAGGGCGAGGGTCATCTGTAGCGCGGGTTGGGCATGAGGCGGGCTGGGCAATGTGGGCTGGGGCTGCATAAGTGAGATGCAGGGCATCTGGTGGCCGGTTGGCCTGGAGCAAGTCTGCACAGGGGACTGGTAATAATTGTGTTTTTGTATGTGTTTTTTCTAAGTGTTTTGCATGTGTTTACTGCATAATATGTTGTTTTTATTGTATTTTAATATTTTTTGTGTGTTTTTGTTTAGTATAATTTTAATTATTTTTTTTTGTATTTAGTATTAATTTGGAGTAAGTTTTGTTTGTTTAAGTATTTTTATTTGTGGTTTGTTTTTTTTATTATTATTTAATTATTAATGTTGGGTTAGAATTAAATTTTATTGGTGTATTTATTTATTGTGTAGGTAAATTAAATTTCAAAATTAAAGTTGAAAAAAAAAGAAAAAAAGAAAAGAAAAAAAAGAAACAGAAAAATGGAGAAAAGCCCAACAACTGCAGGCTAGAGCTGACCCAGTAGTCCCAGCGCCAGCTTCCTCCGGCCCTGCGCGTCCCAAGCCCAGCCCACGCTAATCCAGCTCCAATCCGCCTCTTGCGCGGTCCGCGAGTCCAGGCAGAAGACCTGCTTGCCCAGCCCGTCATCCTCCGCCCGGGCACCCTGTGCCTGTCACGCCCCAACCTGCAGGCACCTGGGCCGCTTCCCTGGGCCGCGCGTTTCAGCTCTCCAGGCTTCAAGCCCACGACTCGCTCCTCTCCCCTAGGCAACCCATTCGGCCTGGACTCCAACAGCAGCCCATCGCCCAGCAAAGCCAGACCTCTCCTGCGGGCTGCGCCTTCCCTCCCTTGATCTAGCAGCCAGCAGACTCCTCCCTTCCTTTGCAGCCCACTTTCCCAGCAGTAGAAGCCCTCCAAAAGCAGCAGGCCTAGCTGCAACATAAAAAGAGCTAGAGAATAGAAGGGGAGCAATTCGGAAACACAAGAGGGGGAGACAGAAACGCAAACCAGACTAATTTTCGGACAAGAACAGAAGGTGCAAACGGAGGAGAAGAGGAGAGACGCGCAGCAATTGGAGCACAACAGCAATTATGTGGACAGAAACAAAGGCAGCACATATACAAGCACAAAAACTTTAAGAGTTCTACCAAGTTTTATATTTTATTTTATTTTCAGATTTATTTTTATTTCAGATTTATTTTATTTTTTCTTTTATTTTTTTATTATGTTTATTTATTTATGAATATGAACTTGATGGAATTTATTTTTATGATTATGTGTGACTAAAATATTTTTAGGCTTGGTTGTTTGAATTATTTGGGACCCTTTGGTTATTAATTTAATTTTTAGAAATATTTGTGTTGTTTATTGTGCCTAAAC
>JAOXYD010256199.1:0-16072 GCA_028565735.1 Pinacopodium congolense
GTTGTTAGTGAATTTCCAACAAGTAGTTGGAGAGAGGACGTAGTCTATCTTTGGGGTAGGCGAACCTTTATAAATCTTGGTGTTCATCTCTTCCCTTATCTCTTTTACATTTGTACATTGTGTTTGTTTTATCTTTGTTTGAATTTTTTATATATTAGTTTAAAGTTTGGCATTCCTTTTAGGTTGAATTTTTGTTTAGAGATTGCATATATTTAAAATTGACCTAAGGTGTTTAAAGTGTTTTATTGCCTCAAGAATTTTTAAACATCCAATTCACCCCCCCTCTTGGGTGCCATAGGACTAACAAACAGTTACTAGACATTGTTATTTGATGTCCCTTAAAGAAGATAATAGTGTTAATCTCCATAATATTGAACTATAAATGTTCAAAAAAAATGAGGGTGGGGTGCTAGTAAACAACGTTATAGATTTTAATCTGTGGGACTCAGTGAAAGTGAAAGTAATAAGATATATAGAGCACTAAGAAGGCATATATGGAGGTTTTATTTGAGGGAATACATAGAAATCTTCGCCTAGTGATTTAAAAATTAGTAAGAATCAATCTTCAAACATAAATTGAATATTATTCATGGATTTAGACATGTTAACAAAAAATAAAATGAATTTTATCTTTATAATGGTAACTCAATATAAAGAAGGAAGTAGAAATGTTATTATATATATTAGCTCTACAAGGAAGGTTTTATATTTGGAATGACTTGCTAATGTAGTGATGGTCAAGAAGGCGAAAAAAAAGTGGCATACGTGTGTGGATTTTACCACTTAACAAGATTTTCCTAAAGAATAACTATACTTTTTCCTAGGTATAAATGGTTGAACTTTGAGGATGCATAATTCAAATATATTGATATCCTTATGTATGGGCTAGAATTCAACAAGGATTTTTTTTTTACACACATTGGAACTTATAACAAAGAGGTAATGCTATTCAAATTGAATAATATAGGGGTAACCTATAAGAGGTTGATCAACAAGGTGTTCAAAACTTTGTTGGCAAAAACTATAGAAGTGCATATGAGCAACATAACAGTAAAAACCAAAGGTAAAGTGTTATAGTGCTAAAAGATTACTGAGAAACCATACAAAAATTTAGAATGAAGCTCAATCCTCAAAATCACATCTTTAGGGTATCAGTAAGAAAAATCCTTGTCTTTAAGGAGACTCAACAAGGTATACCTTAAAAAAAATAGAGGTAATTTAGACTTTAGAACCTCTATGATTTTTTAGGGATATTTAATGTCTAATGGGAAGATTGGAGTGTTTATTTAAAGTCCTATTAAAGTCATCAATCACAACTTTTTTTTCCTTTTTCACCCTCAAGCAAGCAAAGAGCTTTAATTAGGTCCCAGAGTACCAATAAGCCTTTAACTAACTTAAAACATACTTATTACATCCCTTGTTGCTTTTTACCCCCTCAATCTAAGGAACCCTTATTATTGTACTAGATCATCTCAAATTGGTTTAGTTTAGTATTGGTAAAAGAGGAGTTATGTTAATAAGATCCTTTAGAGATCTGCAGAAATGCAAATAATGCTAGACAAGGTTAGCCTACTTTATGTGATTTCTATTAATAAAATGTTAAACCAAGGGATGACTCCACCTTTGTTTTGACGATGAAAAAATGTTGTTATTAATTTGTTTATTGATTCTAGTATGTTGTGATAGGTTTTAGATATGTGTCATGAAAATGCATATATGTCGAGCCTTAAAGATTGACAAATATGGTAAAGCTTACATTAAAGCATTGAAGTGAGTATAGTACCATGTTAATGAGAAGAGAAGCATTGGAGCCAAACTTGATAGAAGTTGAAGATGGAAGAACAAGTTCAAGAGTAGTTTTTCTATAGGTTAGGAGTTATGTTAATAAGATCTTTCAGAGGTCTACAAAAATGCAAATAATGTTAGATAAGGTTATCCTTGCTAATGTGATTTCTATAAAAAAATGTTAAAATAAGGGGAGACTCCACCTTTTTTTATAATGAAAATATGTTGTTATTAATTTGTTTATTGATTCTAGTATGTTGAGATAGGTGATGAACTCATCATAAGCTATCAAATAATAAATTCCTAACTATCTAAACTATTCAGTAATGGTGAGCTAGGGTCGAACCACAAAGAGTCAGGATGCAAATGTTATTTTAAATGTTGCAAGAAAGAGAAAATAAAACACCCTGAAAAGATGAAAGTAAGAAAACTAAGATGTAATGAACACAAATAGATAGACAAACACACAAAGAAAATTTAGAAAAGATGAATACTAATAGCAAAGAAATAGGTTGGAGATATCTTTAGGATTTCAGGATGATCATTGATCCTAGAATCTAAATAATAGGTACTCTAGCCATGGTGATATCCTATAGGCTTGAATAAGCTCGCAAGCCCTCAGTTCCTCTAAATTAGACAAATCTAACAAGTTCTAGAAATGCCCCTATCCCCATCTATAACCTAGAACAAGCTCTCTAGATTTAATAGTGAAGACGCTTTAGGTACTGAGGAACAACTAACTTAGGCCACTAACTCGCAAGCTCAAAAAGTGTAACCTAAAGGTATGGAACCCTAGGTTAGTTGATTAAATATCTTGACAAATTCAACTAGCCTATTACTACTTTCGAGAATTGCTATAGACTATTATGTATCACATGCTCAACCCTAGCTTTTGGATTAGGAAATTACCTAAAGAGTGATCAAGCCTAGAGACAACTCCTAATTCATGACATGAAACCTAAGTCCCAAACCAACCTAGACAAACAAGCATCTAATTAAGCACAAATTTAACATCATTCTTGCAATTTTCATCCTTTCATCCTTTAAATATCTCCAAACCCCTAAATGAACTAACCATACATGATTAAGCTACCTAAAACAAAGATTAAATGAACATAAATCATACTTAATTAATTAAAAAAAGCTGAAAAATTTAAAACACTTATTGAAAAACACAAGTGAACACTTAAATGAACACAAACTTAAGTTAACTAAGGTATTAATTGATTAGCTAAAGCCTAATTCAATAAAGTTCAATGATCTAGAAACAAATGGCTTAACAAAGCATAACACATTACTTAACAAAGCTTAACAAATGGCCAAACAAAATAATGGATTCAGCTATGGAAGAACTATGACAAAACCTAGGCTAAATCACCAACATTTGGTCAACATGAATGGAAAACAATTAAGATGAAAACAAAACATTAATCTATGGTAAAATTCAGACCTTAAAATGACAAAATGAAAATAAAAACAAGAGAAGTTTTAATGGAAGCAAAGCCATTATTGTTAACTTAAGTGAACTCCTCTCCCATTCGACTTCACCAAGTGATGGAAGGTCTCCAAGCTGGTTATTCTTCACCAAGTGATGAGCAACCATCCAACTCTCCTAAACCAAGTGAGGAAGAAGACAAAATCAGCCCACAATCTTGAGCTCCTCACGTTTTTGCCAAGCTGCTCTCCATCCTCCCCCTTTTCATCTTTTGTTTGTTCTCCACTTATGTAGCCGTCCACACCACTTACCAAAACCTATTCTTTTCTAGTCTTTTTGTCTTTTTATTTTTGTCAACAACCAACACCCCTTTTTTCCTATCCTCTCTAGGTCATTTTTTCATTAAAAACGCATGCATGCACGTCCTCCACCATTTTGATGCATGGATGCCGTTTAACTTCAAGGTGTTACCGTTTTATTTAATAGCTTCGTCCTCTAATCGTATTTTTTACAATAACTCACTCTACGCATCTCCAATTGACATGAAATTTTTTATGCAAGTTCCTCACATGATGAGGTTGCTCTCCATAAAATATCAAATTAATTGAAGCTCCGAAAGTGCTCCTAATGCATCCCTAAATCACTTGTACAAAATCTAAAGTTCAAACGAGCTTATCTTGATCTTTTCTTTGTGAACTTTTCATGGCTAGTAACATGGCCTTGAAATTTAGTGTGGAACCTCATATAATGATGCTCTAGGTCCTAAAATTGGTTCCATACCCATTATAGTTCTAAATTTGCTCCAATTCTACTCAAAACTTGGGCCTTTTAACTTGTATCCGTGCCTTAAGGTCAAATCTGCATGTAAACGCAAAAGGAGCACAAATTAAGCATTTAAATAACAAAATAGGGATGAAATGGAATTGTATCATATATAGAAATACTATAAAATTCATCCCTATTAGGGTCTAAAATGCATCATTATGATTTTATGCATTCCTAATGAAATTGTGCCTTTTTCTTCTTTGAATCACATTCTCCCTATCTTTTGTCCTAGGTGCATATATGAATGCATGATTATTCTTCCTAAGATGTGATTTTGATGTGGATGCAATATTATTAAATGGGGGCTTAGGCAAAATTTCATCTTCGAAGTTCTTTCCCTTTATAAAGATTGTTTTTGCTTTTTTAGAATCACTTCCACTAATGAAACCTAAACCTTGCCTATCATTGGACCACTTTTGAGCTCTTAATATGTAAACTAATTTTTCTTTTCCCTTTATGAATTTAGAAAATTATGTTTTAAGGGCTTCCTCTTCCATCTTAAAAAAATCATTCTCATGCAACAAATTTTCATTATCAAATTCATTAGAAACAACATTCACACTCTTAGATTCTAAAGCATCTAAATCATTCTTTAGTTTTCCATTTTCTATCCTAAATTCATCCATCATCCTCATGCATTCCATATGTTTGGTGGATAATTTCTTCTTTATCATGGTAGCATGTTCTAAGCACCTAAATAACTTATCATAGCTCAATCCTAATTCTAAATCATTATTCTCATCATCAATAGATTGGGAAGTAGATGGTACCTCATTGCTTTTCTTTTAAACATTTGATGATGACAGAAAATCTTCCATCAAGGCCACTAAATATGCGTTTGAAGCCTCTTCCTCTTATTTAGCTTCCTTAACTTCCTTCATTTCGTCTTTGGCTTGTTCTTCTTCATCCCCACCTACAAAATTTTCTCTAATCTACTCCAACTATCATAAGCCAAAAAACACATTGAAATTTTATATTAAAAAATTCTCTTATATAATGCATCTTGTAAGATATGCATAGATATTTCATTTTTAAATTTTTTTTGCTTCATTAAAAAATCTATAAGGGCCATTTGAAATGAATTCCTTCAAATAAAAATCTTAGCCCATAAAAGAACTTTCATTCTAATTTTCCATTCGATAAATTTATTTCCATTAAAGAAAGATGGTTTATGAATATCTAACCTCTCTTGACCATGTGAATCATGAAAATGTGTCATTTCAAATATTTTCTCACTAATTTCATTTGAAATTATGCAAATGTTAGACCTAGTTCCTAATACTAATTGTAAGCTTTATGGCATCCAAAGAGGGGGTGGGGGGAGGTGAATTGGATATTTAAAATTTCTTTCTAAATTAAACAATCTAAACAATGTAGGCTAATTTTAATTATGTGCAATCTCTAACCAAAATTCAACCTATATGATATGCTAATACTTATGATAAAAAGGTTCAAATTCAATTAATATTAAACAAACCCAATTGCATAAATATAAAAAGTGAAGGGAAGAGAGTGTATAAGTAATTTATAGATGTTCGACTACCTCAAAGATAACCTACATCCTCTTTCCAACTACTTGTTGGAAATTTCACTAAAAAAAATGACTTTAATGGGCGAAAAATGACCCATACAATCTTACTTTTCACAAAGAGGGTGAAGAGTAACCCTTTATAATCTTTCTTTTCATAAAGAGGGTGAAGACTAACTTAATAAATCTTGTTTAACAAGGGTCTAGAGGAACCCAATCAATCTTATTTCCAAGGGTCAAGAGGAACCTAGTAATCTTATTTTAAATGGGTGAAGAGTAGCCTTTTACATAGAACTAAAATTGTACAAATTTTAGTCCCCAAACTTAGGCTACTAAAGCCTTAACTCAAGCTTATATATCTTAACAAATATGTGATAAAAAACTATGCAACATACATGGCACAAAAAAATTCCAATTCTTTTTCAATAAATAATGCAATTTAAATGTTCTTTGTCTAAGGTTAAAAGCATCCTATTAACTTTATTTCAAAGGCAAAGAGAAACTTAAATCAATCATAATATTAACAAAGTCAATTTCCCTAAAATGATGCAACAAATCACACCCTTAATGATGTATTATTAAAGCACGTGCAATAAAATCATTTCTAAAACTTTAAGAGAGAAATAAACTATATGGAAAACCTCTTAACTTCTCAATAGATCATACACATTCAAATAGAAGAAACAAAGTTGAGATTAATGCATTAAAAAACTAAATTTAAACAAGATGCCCATAAGCTGTCAAAAATTGTAGTACTTAAGTTCTAGCTCAAAGATTAAAAATTTCAAATCCACTAAATTGTGCAAACTCAACAAAAATAACCTATTGGAACCTTAATATATTAGTGGAAAATACGTTCAAGCAATAGAAACGAAATTTAAAGCATAAAATAGAAGATAGAATCAAGAACAATTTATGAACATGTAAATTTGTCAAAGTATCAGTTGTTAATGTTTTAGTCCTATGAATACAAGTTTCTTGCCTCATGAAATCACAAAAATAGATCCAACAACTTCTGGAAGATAGATAAACATAGATACAATAGATTTATGAAATTTTAAACCACTAAAATTGGATTTAGATATCTAAAGATAAGTATGAACGTTAAAGCATACAAAACTAGACAAATTTGTTGTATATTGACAAATGAGCTTAAACCAAATAAAATACAATCCTAAAAATGTATAGATGATCAAACAAACTCTAAAATATCCAAAAAAAAATTAAAAATGATAATTTTTGTAGTTTTAGAAAATAAATTGAAAAAAAATAAAGCAAGAGAAATGAAGTTGAGCTAATAAAGAACAAAATCTAGATAGTTTTGAAGTTCTTAAGAATTTAAGCTTGTAAATTTATTTTAGGGGCATGAAGATTGGAAAAAATGGTTTAGGACTCTTATTTAAAGTGTTAAGGAGGCATTTGAGTCATTGGAATGGAAAAATGGATGTTAGAGGGGAGAGAAATAACAAAAAAAAAAGCAATATAATCTTAAAAACTAACTGTTACATTACTGGACACTATACATTGATCCACCGACCTACATATATAGGTCTATTGAACCCTAAAAAACTTGCATAAAATCTTTCCAAAACAATATAAACATAATTGCTTTCATGTTAATTCAATTCAAACAAGTTCTACATATTCCCTAAGTAAAATGTAATACCAAAACATATAAATTAAAACAAAAAAACACGAAATGCCATGGTTATGAAAACTTTTCATTTTGAAATAACTTTAAAACTTTTCAAACATTTTCTAAACCTTCCATAAATCAAAATTCACAACATAATTGGACTAAAAAAAATTCAAATGCCCATAAGAAATATGTCGAGATACTTAGACCCATTAAAAGATTTTCTTTAAAAACAATTCACACAATTTCACATAATTTCCTCTTAATCATGCAACTTTAAACCTACATGCCATTCTAAATCAATTTCTAATATGTCAATGCCAACATCAAATTCAATTAATCACTAAAACATTTATGCAAAACCTATATGCAAATTTTTAAGTAAACTTGAAATGAAAATGTGAGCCTTTTCCAAGCATTGATAAAGTTCAAGTTTAGGAAACTTACAATACTAAGACACAAACCTAAACCTACACAACTTTATCTTCACATAATCATCCATTATTTTTCCTCTCATCAATGCTTGCTTCATAATCATTTACTTTATTTAAGATCTTTACGTTGAGCTTTAAAATATATCTTTGTATGTCTTGGATTTTTCTAACTTGTCAAAGGCATTAAAACTCAAACATTAGTAATAATAATGTTTTTTATAATAAAAAATTTAATTGGAACCTTCCTTGGTTCAACACACGCATTGGTTTAGTGAAAATGTCTGCTAATGAAGATATGGTATTAGCAAATTCAAGTTCAGTATCTCTATTTTGAATATGATCCCTAATGAAATGATATCTGTTCTCTATATGCTTTGTCCTAAAATGTTAAATGAGATTCTTTGTTAAGAAAATTACACTTGTGTTATCACACCTAATAGGATTTTTGTTAAGTGTTAAACCACAATCCTTAAGTTGTTATCTAAGCCATAGGATTTAAGTGTAATAAATACGTTTGACTACATACTCTGCTTCTACTATAAACAATGCAACTAAATTTTTTCTACAAAACTATGATACTAACGCATTACTTAAGAATTAATATGCACTGGATATACTTTTCCAAAATAAAAAACTACCTGTATAATCCACATTTGAATACCTAACCAATTCCAAAAATGTATTCCTATGATATTAAATTCCTTAGTTTGATGTCTACATAAATACCTAAGGATGCGTTTAACAGTTAACAAGTGAGACTTTCTACACAAATTTCGAAATCTAATGCATAATTAAATACTAAACATAACATGAGGCCTACTTGAATTCAAATTTAATAAACTACCAATCATATCTCAATCTTTCTTTACATCTACATGCTTACCATCCTCATCTTTGTTGAATTTTGTAGATGTTCTCATTGATGTGCCTAATGGTTTCATTTAATCCATTCTAGACCATTTGAGTAGCTCTTTTGTATACTTAGCTTGGTTGATGAAAATTATTTCCTTCATTTGCTTGATTTGAAGTTCAAGGAAAAGGTTTAACTCATCCATCATACTTATTTTAAACTACATAATCATACACTTTGCAAACTCTTAACATTAAATCTCATTAGTAGCACCAAATATGATATCATCCACATAAATTTGAACAATTAACAAATCATCATTTTCTTTCTTTATAAATAATGTATATAAACTTTTCCTTTAATAAAACTATTTTTAAGAAGAAAAGAACTTAATCTATCATATCATGCTCTAGGCGCTTGTTTTAAACCATACAAATCCTTAGAAAGTTTAAAATTATGCATTGGTGCATCATGCCTTTCAAAATTGAGGGGTTGTTTAATATACCCTTCCCTTTGAATAAATCCATTAAAAATTCACTTTTCATGTCCATTTGCAAAATTTTAAATCTTATGTATGATGTAAATGCATGTAATAATCTAATTACTTCTAATTTAGCTATAAGGGAAAAAGCTTATCATAATCTATACCATCTTCTTAATTATACTCTTTAACAACTAACCTAGCCATATTTCTAACTATGTTGCCTTACTTATCTAACTTGTTTTTAAACACATAGTTTGTACTTATTATTGGGTAATCCTTTGGACTAGGAACTAAACACAAAACATTGTTTCTTTCAAGTTGATTTCATTCTTTATTCATTGTCAAAACCTAATTTTTATCATTTAAAGCTTCTTCTATACTTCTAGGTTTAACTTGAGACATAAAAGTAAATGTTAGCCCTAAATGATACCTAAGAATTAGGTTCTAAGAATTTACGCAAATTAAAAATGCGAAAACTAAACAAACAATGTTGAATTGCATAAATAAAAGGAAATATATTTGAATTAAAAATAAGAATGAATTACAAATGATGAATTAAAAATTTTAACAACTTAAAAACTCCTTTTTTGCTTAAGGATAACCCTCTTATTTTTCAATGCTCAAGAATAACCTTTGACAATTTCTTTTTATAGACTTAAGAATAACCCCACAACACTCTTCTTTTTATGGCTTAAGAACAACCCTTACAAAATACCTATCCACAATTTCATCAAAAGCTCATAAACACTTAAGAATACTCAATAATAATGCATAAACACTTTTAATACTTCTTGAATGCATAAATAACACAAAAAACATATGTTTATACTATTCTTGAGGCCAATTAGCCGTTGTCCAACGTTCTTCTCATTTAATTCTTTTTATCGTTGTATGATTCTTGTGACCGTTGTGTAATATGACCATTCTTGATAATCTGCTGCTTAATCTTCTTGATTTGGTTAATCGATATACACCTTCGATTGACCGATCTTCATTGTTTTTCTTCATTTGGTCTACTAGTAGATTTAGTCGGTCGACTAATGTTTTTTCGGTCAACCGATCTCATGAGTAGCCATATTCGGTCGACTAAACTATTGACATCAGTCGAGCGGTCCTTTGTTTTCATGCCTTCGGTTGATCGATGTCTATTTGGTCAGTTGATCTTCATTCAACAGTGACTACTACACCTTGATTAACATCTTGCTTCGGATATACCTATCTTTATAGCATACTTTAAACAAATAGATTAGTAAAAAGAGTGTTTTTTCATCATCAAAATTGAGTGGAACCTCTTTTGGTTCAACAATATGATGAGATAAAATTTTAAGATGAGAACGAGTAGCTAACCCTTGTAGGACATCACCTATAATTTGATTAAAGGGATCATCTTTCTTGTATTTCTAATCTCTTAGTAGCTTATCATCCTTCCTTTTGTTCCTTAGTTTAACAATTTGCATGTGTGAGGTTTGTCCTTCTCCATTTTCCTCTTTAAGTGATAGCTTTTATAATTCCTTGGACAAACCTATATCATCATCCTTAAGAATTTTTTTTCTTTCAAAGGGGTTAGTTTCATTCAAAACAACATGCATAAATTCTTCTATAGTACGAGTTCTCTTATTTAACACCCTATGTGCTTTACTTGTAAATGAATAACCTAAAAAAAAGATACCTTCATCACTTTTGGAATCAAACTTAACTAAACTATCCCTAGTATTCAAAATGTAATACTTACATCCAAAAACTCTAAAATGACTAATATTGGTTTCTTACCTCTCTATAGCTCTTATGGGGATTTATTCATCTTATGCTTAATATTTACCCTATTAATAACATGAAATGCACATGAAATCGTGAGGACCTAAAAATAATTAAGTAATTCATATTTGTTAATCATGATTCTAGCTGTTTCTTGTAAAATTCTATTCTTTCTTTCTACTACACCATTCTTTATAAAGTCTTAGAGGTCAAAACATTATTAGAAATGCCATGATCATAACAAAAATTTTCAAATAATCCATTATTAAACTCTTTAGCATGACCACCCCTAATTGATGTAATAGATAAGCCTTTTTCATTTTGAATTTTCTTAGCAAATCTAAAAAATGTTTTAAAACATTCATCTTTTGTACTAAAAAATAAAACCCATGTGAATTTACTGAAGTTATCGACAATAATAAAAGCATAAGACTTACCACCTAAACTAGCTACTCTAATAGGACAAAGCAAATCAATATGAAGAAGTTTAAGGAGTCTAGAACTTGTTACTGATTTCTGACTTAGAAATGAACTTCTTATTTATTTTCCCATTCAGCATACTTTATAAACCTTATCCACCTTATACCTCTTGCTAAGGAGCCTATTGACAAGTTGCTTGAAGTTCAGTTTTGATAGAAGATCCATGCTAACATGTCTAAGTCCTTTATTTCAAATTCATACAAATTCACGTAAAGAAACCAAACAATTGTTTTCAAGGATAATTACATCATCCAAATCGACATTATATATATTACCTTCTCTTCCTAAGAAAATAATACTACCATCACTAACTCTTGAAACTACATATTCATTTCCTTAAAAACATACTTTATAATTTTTATTACATAGTTGACTTACACTTAAAGATTGTGCTTTAATCCGTCAATAAGGAGAACATTTTCAATCAAAGGAAAATTTTCTTTACCAACCTTTCCAACACCAATTACCTTACCCCTAACATTTTCTCCAAAAGTTACAAATCGTCCATTCTTACTTTAGAAAGAGATGAATTACGAAGGGTCATCAAACATATGTCTTGAGAAATCACTATCAATATATCATTTATTTCTACTATTGATCAACTATAATACAAGAAAATTATATTGATTTAGGTACCCACATCATCTTGGGTCATGAGGGTTAGTTACATACCTATCCTTACCTCTTGTGTAATATCTCTAAGTATATCATAATAAATTCTTGCTATATGCCCATAATAACCATAGTAAGTACAAAATAATGGGGTGTGAGTCTTATATGAATTTCTATAGTCATTTCTAGGCCTAAAACTATTAGATAAAACTATTATAAGGCCTTGATTGAAAGCTTTACCTAGGTTTGTTAAATGTCCTTCTATCATTGAATAATTTCTATCATTTAATATTTAGTGCTTTCACTATACATAAAAGTATAATGTCTTGGCCTATGTTATTGTTTACTAGATGATGCATTTTGAATAAAAGTGCTAGGTGAGGATTCATCTTCTAAGTCCTTTCCTTAATGAAAATTGTTTTGCAAGATGATGGACCACTATCGTTAGAATATTGTAAACCATATTTATCATTCGTCATCTTTTGAGCACTTAACTTGGTTTTTAATTTCTCATTTCCTTTAGTAAATTTTGCAAGAGATTTTTAATGGGTTTAAGAAATTTCTCATCTTTCTTTACTGCAATGTTATCATTCATTAATCTATTATTATCCAAACTTATTGATTTTAATTCTTGCCTAAGTCCTTTATCCTCTAATTTGCACTCATCTAACATCTTTAGAGATTTCTTATGCCTAGCATGTAATTCTTTCTTCTTCCTAGTCAATTCTTCTAAATGTTCTAGTACTTCTTCTTAACTATACTCAACATCACATTCATTATAACTGGAATAAGAGTGAGAAGATCATACCTTATTGTGTGCCATGAAGCACACATTTACCACTTCTTCTTTTTAGGAGTCACTTGATTCAGTACATGTGCCCTTCAACATTTTCTTCTTCTTTGATTAATTATTTTCTTTCCTCTCTTATTCTTAAAGGTGTGAGTAATGTGATCTTAAGTGACCTTTCTCACCACATTAAAAAAAGTTAAGTTAGCTAACTTATTTTTAAGACACAATTTACCTTCCCTTCTTCATGTGGATTCCTTATTTCTTATGAGTTTCTTTGGACTTCTTGTGATGAGAGCATCAAGAGAAGAACAAAATAACTTAAATAAGCAATTACTTAAGGGTAGGTGATTTTGATGTGAAATTAGATGCACTTTTGGTATTAGAATGTTTGTGGAATCAATTTTAGAAGCAAGAACATCATCTTATTAAGTTCCATACAAAACTTCAATGTCAAAGGATTAGAGACAAAGAAATTATAGTAAAAAGATTGAGAAGAGCTGAAAGTTAGAAAAGTTGGAGGAATCATAGGAAGAATCACAGCCATTACTTCACTAATGATTCTTATCCTGAGGAAATCATATGGAGAGTCAAGACCATCACTCAATCGATCCACTTAAGTTTTAAAGTGTTTTTAGGATTTTTTTTTCTCATTATCCTTGATTTTTTAAAAGCCCCAGAGCTACCACAAAGACTCTAAGGGATTCCTAGGCCATCTTAGCAAAGTTTTGAACAAGATTAAAGGAGGGATTTGGATCAAAATTCCAAGAAAGTGAAGATTAAGATTGGTTTTCTAAAAAAAATTATAGAGGAGTCAAAGGATTCAAGCACCATAAACATGAGCCTTTCTATTATGATGTAACATTTCATTATTTTATTAATTTAACATTTATTTTTAGAATTGTATTGGATTTGTTTATGGAATTAATGACATTGATTTTTAATTGTTATGCGAATGTAAGCTTCAATTCCACTGGTGCGATTATATATGTTTCAATTAATAAAGCAAGTTTATGTTTAGATCAATTCATAATCAATGCATCTTAGATAGAGACCTAGAGATAAGATTAAATAAGATGTCTAGATTAAGTGTGAGCTTAATCAAAAAAATAGGTTCCATATAGCATATTAATGCATTCAATTGATAATTTGAGATAGAGAGAACTTTCGCTTAATTTATCAAATTGAATAGAATTACATAACTTAAGAGAGAGTGTAATTTAACTTAGGAAACCTACAGTCCAAAAAAATCTAGAAAAATGTTGAATTAAGGTTGAACAATGAATATAAATGCATCCTAGAGGGATTAACTACCTAGTTCTGAACTTCATTATTTTTTGTTGATTCTTGTGAGTTTGTCCTTGGATCTATCTTTAGTTATTTTGTTTATTTTCATTAATTAATCAATCAATCATATTTGAGTAGGTTAAATAGTAAGGATATGAATTTTTTAGTAATCATAGTCCTTGTGGATCAACAACCTAGACTTACAATAGCTATACTACTCAGTGATAGGTGAATTAGCCTTATTATGTATTTAGTATTATTTATTTGTGATTTCTTGGTTAATTTTCATTTAAAACTTAGGTACGTTCATTACATGCTATCATTCAGAAGGCATGGGAGTCTTTTGTAAAATTATTTTCCAAAGTTTAATGCTATTGACTATTAAGAAACATCTCATCCTAATCTTTTAGTATAAATTTTTTTTCCATCAAAATAAGGATCTCTACTATTGTTTTGTCCTTCTAGACTAGAAGAGGGAGAAAAAGTGTTCATCGTATATGCCATTTTAATCTTTCCTTAATAATTCACTAGAATTATGACAATTGTGAGACCTACGCTTTGTTACCAATTGTTAATACTATTTGGTACCAGGGAGGGGGGAGGGGTGAATTAAGGTTTTACAATTTTCTAAGTAGATGATGATCCTAAATTCATAAATCTTTCTTTCATGAAATGTTAAAGCAAATAAAATAATTGAATAAATAATATAAACACCAATATAAACAATATAAACACAACTTATAAATTGAACAGCAATATAAACTTAACTTATAAATTAAAAGCTTTAATATAAAGGTAGGGAGAGAAGAACACAAAGAATTTATACTAGTTTGGAGATGTCCACTTTCTCCTACATCCAATCCATGATAAAACTTGATAAGAATTGGCACTATAGGAAAAACATAAATACAATGTAAACAATTATAAAATCCATTTTCAAAACTCAAAGATAATCTTCTTAATTGTTTTTAAGGCTTAAAAGTAACCTTTTCCTCATAAATATTGTACCTCCAAAAAATACACTTTGAAAGAATCTCACTTAAGCTCAAAATGGTGTATTGAGAGGCTTAAAAACTTTGAGATGTATGAAAAAAAATGCTAAAAAAAACTCACAAAACCAACTCAACCTTTAACTAAAAACTTCACCAAAACCACACTTTGATAGCGATAAAAAAACATAAAATATTGCTTAAATAAGAGCTTGAGCTCGACCATCTCGTGGCCAAAATCATGACCATAGGACTAACACGTAGGATTTGGTCATGGCCAAGATCATGATTAATGTGCTTGTAGCTGATCTAAGTTTTAAATAAAAAATATCAAAGAAACACACTAACAATGCAACAACACATAAATAGGCAAGTGTACCTACTAATTTCAATATAGTTAAGGTGAATCTAGGTGTGAAATCAACAGGGACAGTTACTATAAGTGAATCTATATCTAAGTTACATATCCTATTAAGTTGAAAGATGATTGATTGGTTTATTAAAGAAAATTAATGAAACAATTAAAATTAAATTGCCTAAACAAACTCATAAAAAGTAACAATCAATGATAAAGTTAGGTTTCAGGTAATTAATTCTCTAGGATCCATTCGTAGTCATTATATTTCTTGATTAACTTGTTTTCCAAATTTATTCGACCATAGATTCCCTAATATAAATTACAATCTCTTTCGAGTTATGTAATCCTATTCAAATGTTATAAAATTTTACAAGGAGTTAGAACATCATCTCAGGAGTCTAAATGACACATTTCATGACATTTGAAGGTTTGTAGACTAAGATATAGGAAAAATAACAAGAAGAGCTAAAAGCTGGAAAAGTTGACGTGGCAAAATGACGTGGAGTGATGTGTTTAATTCCGTTTTTATGCTATTTTTGACCAAAAAGGATGGGAAGAAACCCTAATAGCCACCATTCTGACCCTAGGGAACATCCAAGACAAAAATAGATGGTTTTATAAAGAGAAAAAAGTGAAGAGACTTAAAATCAAGGAGGAGAATCAAGATTCAATAAGTGTTGTCCAAATTTTCCAACAAGAGGGCCATCATCATCATCATTAGTTTTCTCTTTTCTTTTGCTTTCCTTTTGATTTTTAATCTAAATAGCGTTTATTTAAACATTATTATGGATTTCTAAATCTAGTTTAGGGATTGTTCTTGAATTATT
>JAOXYD010256210.1:0-16072 GCA_028565735.1 Pinacopodium congolense
ACTGGTTAACCAATGTTGGTTGATCAATGAATGGTCAACCAAAGGGTTTCATGTGATTGATCAATGTGCTGTTTTTCTCTAAACTAGCCAACCAATACATTTTATCATCGATCATATATTAGTTGACTATTATACATAATAACTGATCAACTGTGGATAGAATCATGCACTAATATATAAAAACCAATAGTAAAATGAATTAAATGATTTTTAATGTTGAGAAACAATCATAAAATGGCTAATAGGCCAAATTTTCATTATAAACAGGTGTGTTCAGGCATTGTTTAATCATCCAACAAGTGTAAGAAATATATATAAGTGATTTGAGCCATTTTTCTGAGCTTTAATTGAGTATAGTGTTGATTTTGTTGAAATTTTTGTGAGCTTGTTTATGCATCCATTTCATGCGGTTTGTGTGCCCTTTCAAACACTCTATAAGCTAAGTGAAATACTTTTTCAAGTGTAATTTGAGAGGTTGTGAATTTTTAAAGTTGTTGAATTGTGAAGGTTATCCTAAAGCCTTGAAAAAAGGAGTCATCTAGTTGTACTTGTGATTTTTGAGATAGTGAAATACTTAACAAGATGTTGGGAAGTGGATGAAGATGAAGATGTTATCATCAAACCATTATCAAAATCTACTTACGCATTGTTTTCCTTATCCTTTTACTTAAAGCTTTACATTTTATAAGTTTTTTATATTACTTTTTAATTTGATCATATTATTGATTCAATTTGTTATTAAGCTCTCGCATTATTCAAGAGAATTTTGTGAATTTATGATTCACTGTGTTTGAAAGTTTTTAAAGAACATAATTCACTTCCTTTTTAGGCGCCAAATAAGACTAGAAAGTGGCATCCAAGTCTAGGTCTCACATTAGTATAGTTATAGCGAATTAATGAGAGAAGATATGGCACACATGAACACCTTTGTCCTCTCTAACAACTTTGAAGGCCAAAAAATAAGTAGAGCCCCTTACTTTTTTGAAAATAACTACCTTTATTGGAAAACTAAAATGAGGTGCTTTCTTATTTCTAATAGTGTTAAGTTTTTGAAAGTAGTATCATAAGAGATTCCCATGCCAACAAAACTTATAGGAAACCAAAGCGTACCTAAAACTAAGGATGAATGGCATAGTAGTGATGAAAAGTTAGTGTCTCAACGTAGAAAACCATGCGTATACCATATTGTTTCCTCAGTATAAATGAATTCAATATGGTATCTATGTGCAAAATAGCATATGAAATATAACACACCTTAGAAATAAAACATGACGGAACAAAACAAGTCAAAGAGAGCAAAGTGAGCATGCTAACCCATTAATATAAGCTTTCTCATATGTTGTATGATTAATCTATATCATCTATATATGTAAGATTTATTGATATTATTAATATACTAAAAGGTCTAGGTAATATCTACTCTAACATTAAACATAAGAGAAAGATTCTTAGGTCTCTACCAAAGTCAATGGGAGTCTAATATGACGGCCATTTAAGAAGCTAAGGACCTAAATGTTCTCCCTATTGATGAACTAGTTGGTTCCCTCCCTATATACGGAGTATACTAAAGGAGACACAAGGAGGAAAAAATGCAAAAGAAAAAGGCCATAGCATTCAAAGCATTAATGGAGGTGCATAGTGATAATAAGGCCCCCATAAGTGGAAGCGAGGATAAAGATATAACTTTACTTAAAAGAAGCTTTAAGAGATTTATATAAATGAAGACATCCAAATGAAGAAAGAACTCAAAGGAAAGTAAATATTATTCTAACAAAAAATTAACTAACCTTACATATTTTGATTGCAAGAAAGTAGGCCACATACAATCTCATTGCCCAAAGTAAGAAGAAGGAGAAGAGAGAAATAAAGAAATATTAGGCTTTAAAAGCTATAAGGAGTAACTTAAGTAAATCTGAAGGAAAAGAAGAGGTGAAAAACATATGTTTCATGATGTACGATGAGGTACAATCTTGCTCCCCTTCTAATAATGATCATGAATGTGATGTAAAATTTAGTTATGATGAGTTACTGGAATAGTTAGAAGAATCGACTAGGAAAAAGAAGAAATTGTCCACTAAATATTAATAAACCTTGAAATTGTTAAATGAATGTAAACTAAAGAATGAAAGGCTTAGACATGAACTAAAATTAAGGAATGTAGATGACAGTGATAGACAAAAATTAGTAAATGAAAATGCATTACTAAAAAGAGAAATTGACTCCCTTATAGAATCTTTAGCCAAATTTACAAAAAGTAATGAAAAATTAGAAATAATTCTAGGAGCACAAAAGATGACTAATGATGAACATGGAATAAGGTATACTAGTAATAATAAACCTTTAACTAGTAAGATCACCTTCGTAAAATGGAAAAACTTGGAAGATGAAGCTATCCCTAGGATATATGATGAAAATGCATCCATAAGGAGGACACAACATAAGAATAGGCACTATGCATACACGTATAGCTATAACATAAGACTTATAAGAACTTTATAAAGTATGTATATATAGGAAGTCATATTTTCAAGTTGGGTAAAACTATCACTTATAGACTTATAATGAATCTATCCCAACCTTTTGTTTATGATAGACTAAGTATGAGGAATGTTACACCAAAAGGTTGGGATAGGAACATATCTAACGCTCAAAGACTCGATGTAGGTACCTAAATGAAAATGATTTTCTTTTTCGTAAGTCACTAAAAAAAAGAACAAATGGAATGTAGATATTGGATATTCAAAACATATGATGGGTAACCCATCTTAGTATATCTCATTCAAAAGTAAGAATGGTGGATTCGTTACATTTAAAGACAATACCAAGGATAAGGTAATTGGCATTAGAAAATGGTGAGGATAACACCCCTTAATTGTTAATATTCTTCTATTAAATGATTTAAAGCACAATCTATTAAGAGTTATCTAATTATGTGATAAAGACTATAAGGTAAGCATTTAAAGAAATACATGTGTAGTTTTAAAAATGAGTGATAATAGTATTGATTTTTAGGAAAAAAGATAACTAAATACCTATATTGATGATATAGATGATGTCTCTAACCTTAATATAAATTGTTTAGTTTATAGAAGTGAATGTGTATGGATTTGGCATAGAATGTTTGGACTGAGAGCGTAGATCTTTTAGCAAACCTTAACTCCAAGCAACTTGTTAATGGACTCTCAAATATGAAATTTGAGAAAGATAGGATTTATGAAGCATGTCAAATAGGCAAACAAGTAAGATGTTATTTCACAAGCAAGAAATCAATAACAACTTATATACTTCTTGAATTTCTCTATATGGACTTGTTTGGACTATTAAAGTTTCTAGCTTAGGCAGTAAATCATATGCATTTGAAAATTTTGATGATTTTAGTAGATTTATATAGGTCTTGTTTTTTATTAGTTAAGATGAATGCTTAGGTCTTTTGTGAAATTTGCTAAGAAAATACAAAATGAAAAAAGGTTTGTTTATTACATCTATTAAAAGTGACCATGGTAGGAAATTTAAAAATGATTTTTTTGGAATTTATTTAAAATGATCATGGCATATGCTATAACTTTTTAGCCCCAAAAACTCCCTAACAAAATTGTGTAATAGAAAGAAAGAATAAGAGTTTACAAGAAACTTTTAGGACTATGATTAACAAATATGAATTATCAAAGTAGTTATGGGCAAAAGCTATTACATGTGCATGTCATACAGTAAAGAAGGTATATATTAGGCCTAAAATAAATAAAATACCATATAAACTTTTGAAGGTTAAGAAACTTGAAATTGTATATTTTAAATTTTTTAGATGTAAATTCTATATTTTTAACACTAAGGATATCTTAGATAAATTGGATTATAAAACTGATGAAGACATTTTTATAGGATAGTCTTTAACTACTAGAGAATATAGAGTGTTTAATAAAAGAAATCATGTTATTAAAGAATCTATGCATGTAGCATTTGATGAGACTAACCCATTTAAAAGCAGGAGAGATCTTGAAGATAATGATGTAGGTTTATCTAGAGAATTGGAAAAGCTAACTCTTTAAAAAGAAAATGAGGATGAACTACACCATAAGAAGTTATTAAAACAAGCGACGAAATGAAGGATAATGAGTTATTAGAGGTTAAATATAAGAATGATCATCCATCAAACCATATACTAAGTGATTTTCAACAAGGGGTAACCACTTAATCTCTCTTTAATAATTTATCTAATCTTGCATTCATGTCTGAAATTGAACTTAGGAAGGTAAAAGAAGTTTTTAGGAGATGAACATTAGATTTTGTCCATGAATGAAGAGTTAAACTAATTTGAAAGAAATGAAGTATTGACTTTAGTACCTAGGCCAAAAGATCACCCTCTTATAGGCATAAAATGGGTCTTTAAAAAAAATAGATGAAAAAGATAACATAACAAGAAATAAGGTTAGATTATTAACAAAAGGGTATAACTAAGAAGAAGGTATAGACTATGATGAAACATTTGCCTCATATTTGGGTTAGAAGCACTTAGTCTTTTATTGCATTTGCATCATACATAGGTTCCAAACTATTTTAAATAGATGTAAAAAGTGCATTTTTGAATGACTTTATTCAAGAAAAAGTGTATATAGAGTAACTCCTTTAGTTTTGAAAGACATGACACATTAGATCATTTTTTCAAACATTCTAAATACGATTTAAATAAGCACCTAGAGCTTTGAATGAATTTATTCAAGAAAAAGTGTATATAGAGCAACCCCTTTAGTTTTGAAAGAAATGACACATTGGATCATGTTTTCAAACTTTCTAAACACGGTTTTAAATAAGAACCCAGAGCATTGTATAACAGTTTAAGTACTTTCCTCCTAGAAAATAGTTTTATCAAAGGAAAGGTGGATACTACTTTGTTTATCAAGAAAGAAAAAGATGATATTTGGTTGCTTAAATACATTTGAATGATCTTATATTTGGTGCTACTAATGAGATTTTATGCCAAAAGTTTCTAAGCCCATGAGTAAAGAATTTGAAATGAGTGTGATGGGCTAATTAAATTTCTTCTTTAGGCTAAAAATCAAACAAATAAAAGGAGGCATATTCGTCAATCAAGTTAACTATACAAAGGAATTACTCAAGCTCTTTGTGGTGAATTAAGCCAAACCTTTAGGCATACCCATAAGCACATACACCAAGTTGACTAAAGATGAGGAGGATATGCCTATAAATGTTAAATTGTATTGGGTATGAGTGGTACTTTGTTCTATTTAATGATGCTTGAGATAATGTTTAGTGCATGCCTATATGCTTCACTCCTCTTTTCCATTAAGAAAAATGAGATGCATTAAAATCAAGTCTTTAAGAAACCAACCTGAAAGTAGGAAACTATCCTTAGGATTCACTTTTCTTATATGCTATCTAGGGAATTTTAAATGGTATTACTTACTTTAAGTTTTTTTTAGTTTTATAGTTTAAAATATCACATAATTTTTTTCGTCATTAAAGAGGGGGAGAACTTCAAGCCAAAGGAGGTTCCACCTTATTTTAATGATGACAAAATTTTTTTATTACTAATGTTTTAGTTATGTTTCAAGTTTTGGTAAGATAAGGATATTAAAAAGGGTTTGGAAAATGAGTTTTGGAGCTAAATTGGAGCATTTGTTAATCAAGTGAAAGAATATTAAGTTAGAAGACCTAGTTAGGTTTTAAATAGGTTTACTATTGTACTTTTTAATGTAAGTTTTACTTGATCTCATTTTTATGTTTAAAGAGTTCATTGTATGCATAAATTTATTCATATTTAGATTATACATATAGGTTGCATAATCAACAAGGAAACTGTGTGGGGAATGCTTTAAAATAAACGTCTTAACGAGTTAAAATTTTTTTAGGGGAAGTTTTCAATGTATATGTGAGTTAATAAATGTTTTTGAAGTGTTGTGAAATGTTTTGGATTGACTAAAATGTGTTTGAATGTGTTTAATGCATTAAAACCTAGTATGTACATTAACTAGTCACTAATTGACTAGAGGGTTTCATATAATCAACTATTGTATTGTTTTTCCCTCCATTGGTCGACTAGTGCATTATATCAATCGACTACTGACTAGTTAACTGATGTATGTATTAGTTAATTAGTTATGATGAGAATCATGCGCCAATGGCAAAAATCAATGAGAAAATGAATTAAATAATTTTTAATATTGAGAAGCTTTTATAAATGACTAGTAGGATAATTTTTCACTATAAATAGGAGTGTTTAGGTGTTTTTAATCATTCAAAAAGTTTAAGAAACATATAAAATTAATTTGGACCATTATTTGTAAGGTTTGGTTAAGTATAGTGCTAGTTTTGTTAAAGTTTTTGTGAGCTTGTTTATGATTCTACTTTAAGTGGTTTGTGAGTCTTTTTAAACAATTTATGAGACAAGTAAAATACTATTTCAGGTATAATTTGAGAGGTTGTGAATTTATGAATTTATTAAATTATGAAGGTTACCTTACCTTAACGCCTTGAAAAAAGGGTTTATTAAGTTATACATGTGATTTCTAAGATCATGAAATACTCAATGAGGTGGTGGAGAGTGGACGTAGTTGAAGAGATTATCAACAAACCATTATAAAATTTGTTTTACTCATTCTTTCCCTTCTCCTTTTACTTAAAGCTCTACTTTTTATAAGTTATTTATAGTACTCTTTACTTTGATCATATTGCTTATTAAATTTGTTATTAAGCTTCCGCATTAGTTTAAAGGACCTTATGAAATTAGGATTTATTAAGTTAGAAAATTTTTAAAGAAACTAATTCACTCCCTCTTAGGTGATAAATAGGACCAATACTAGCCATTTCTTATAAAGCCAAGTCATGGGTTTAGAAAAATTATGGGAGATTCCATTATCATTAGAAAAACATTCAAACAAGCCATTTTCAAATTTATTACCATGGTCACTTTTAATATATGTAATAAGCAAAATTTTTTCATTTTGAAGTTTTTTAGAAAATTTAATAAAAGAATTAAAGCATTCAACATTAATCCTTATTAATTAAAAATAAAACACATGTAAATTTATTAAAATAATATACAATGAAAAATATATAAAATTTACCACCTTAGTTAGTAACTATAATATGTCCAAACAAATCCATATAAAGTAGTTCTAAAGGTTTTAAAATGATTATCAATTTCTTGTTTTTAAAAGAGCTTTTTACTTGTTTTCTTATTTTAGTATGATGTGTAACATTTATCTTTCTCAAACTTTATCCTCGAGAGCCCCTTGACAAGTTGCTTGGTGTTGAGATTTGATAATGGTTCCATTCTCACATGTCTAAGCCTTCTATATAAAATGCACTTATTTTCACGTATAAAAATTAAACTTTCATATTAAGGTTAAAAACTTCATCTAGATTCCCCTTATTCCTAAGAATACGATACTATTATCAATTATTCTTAAAACTATACATACATTTCCTTCAAAGCTTACTTTATGATCCTTATCACATAATTGATTAACACTAAGAAAATATGTTTGAAACCATCAATTAAGAGAACATCATTAGCAAGCTATGATTTTCCCTACCAACCTTGTCAATGTCAATTATCTTACTTTTGGCATTATCTCCTCGTGTGAAAAATCTATCATCTTTACTTTTGAATGAAATGAGTTGGGAGGGGTCGTCCTTCATATGCCTTCAACATCTACTATTTACATACTTTTTTTTCCTATTGATGACCTACAAAATAAAAAAATTATTTTGATTTAGGTACATACATTAACTTGGGTCTTCGAGGGCTAGATACATTTCTATCCCAATCTCTTGATGTAACATTTGATCTACCTAGTTTATTATAGTAAAGTCATTTTACATGATCGTGATAATCACAGTAATTTCAAAATAAAGGTGTATAGGTTCTACATGCATGTCTAAAACCATATTAAGGTTTTGACTAATTATATATCCAATTGTGGTGGTTTGGCCTAGGTTGATAGTATTGCATCCTACCATTGTATCTACCTTATGATGTTCTTTTAGGTATTGTGTTATAAATGTACATATATATATGATACCTTTTCCTAGATTGAATTCTAGTTGTGGGTTCCTTTGGTTCATGTGGCTTAAGTATAGGTCTATTTTCTAGGTTCTTTCCTTTTATAAAAATGGTTTTACTAGTAAAAGGTGCATTTTAACTATTATATCCTAGTTCACGTCTATGATTTACCACTTTTACACTCTTAACATTGATTCCAAATGCTTATTCCTTATTGTAAATTTAGCTAAAGATTTCTTAATTGATTTTGTCTCTTATTTTAATAAAGAATTTTCATTTACCAATTTTTTCCTATTTCATCTACACTTTTTTTAATTTTAAATCATGCCTTATTTTTGAATTTTTGAATTTATCTAATACTTCAAAGTTTCTCTATATTGTTTAGACACTTTCTTCTTCTTCTTGGCGAAAACTTCTAAGTATTCTACTAATTCATTATAAGTAAATTTGAATCACATTCATCATTAATATGAGAAGTAGAGAAAGATGGTACCTTGTCACTTATCATGAAATATATGTTTGCCACTTCATCTTCTCTTTAGGATTCGTTAAAATCATACCATGTTGGCTTTCAAAGTCTTCTACTTCTTTCCTTCTTTCTTCTCCTTTTTTATCACTTTCTTTGAAGAGCAGGCATTGTGAACGTAAATGACTAATTTCCTTACATTCAAAGCATATTCTTCATATAAATATCTTCTTCTTTAAGAAATTCTTGAAGGTCATTGCTAGTAGGACTATGTCCTTATCTTCACTTCTAATTGTGGAGGTTTCATCATCACTATATACCTCTTTTAATGCTTTAAAAGCCATATTGTTTTTCTTTTGCATTGTCTCCTCTTCTTGTATTTCTTTGAGTCTCTTCTCATAATTTAGGAGGATCCTACAAATTCTTTAAGGGGGAGGACATTTAAGCCCTTAATTTCTTAGATGGCTATCACCTTCTCCTCCCATTTCTCAACCAGTGACTTAAGTATATTTCTCACTAATCCAACATTAGTATAAGTTTTTTTTCTAAACCTTCAAGAGAATTGATAATATTAATAAATCTAGCATACATAGAGTATATGCTTTCAACATATAATATATGGAAAGGTTAATATTAATGAATTAGCAGGCTAACCTTACTTTCTTTTACTTAGTTAGTCCCCTCACGTATCACTTCTAAACTATGCAAAATCTCATAGGTGGTTTACACATAGATAACCTTTTAAATTCATTTTTACTTAAGGAAAAATATAAGATGTGCATATCTTTATTATTCAAATACACTAATTTTTCTTCATCATTATCCCCTTCATCCTTATATTATAGTGTCTTTTGATAACCTACTACATTTGTGTGGGTGTGAGGGTTTATTATGAGACTATCTTCCATAATTTAATACCATCGGCCATAAGAAAGCGTCTCATCCTAGTTTTCCAATATAGTTAATCTTTTTCATCAAAATATGGGACTCTACTAGTATTTTGTCCTTCTATATTATTGGATGGGGTAAAGGTATTCATATGTGTCATATTGTAATCTATACTTACTAATTCACTAGAACTAAACTTATGTGAAACTTAGTTATGATACTACTTATTGATCCTAGATGACACCTAAAAGGGGGAGTAAATTAGGTTCTCTAATTTTTTCTAAATGAATAATACCTAATAGCACAATCAATCTAAAACTTATACAGAAGCTTAATATACAGTTTAATAAAAAAAATAAAACAATATGCAATAAAATAAACTCGAAAGTAAAAGAGTACCGTAAGAGGGGTATAAACTAAAATTATAATGCTTCATTATCTATCTCCACACCTACGTTCACTCTCAAATACGCTTTTAGATAATTTACTATCAACAAAGTTACTTATATAACACTTAGTTCCTTTAAACCTTTTATAACTTCTTAATTTCCTAACTAATATTCCCCCCCCCCCCCAAAAAGAACTTGCCATATGTCTTTCTTGGTTCCTTCATGTGTTTAAAAAGGCTCTTAAAATAATTCAAAAGATGATGCGAAGAAAAGCTCACAAACTTTACCAAAAACCACACAAAACTTGATCACTCTTCACAAAACAGCACTCTAAATGCTTCAATTCAATTGTGTATGTGTTTCTCTACACTTGGATGCCTTACATGATATCTAATGCAGTTATTTATAGTGAAAATTTGGTCCACTAGTCATTTGTGATTGTTAGGTATCATGTGATTTCATTTATTTTTATTTTATAGTTAAAAACCACAATCTACTAACCCTATGCATCAATTGATCAATCATTGATTGACTGATACATGACATTAGTTAACCAAACTTCTAAAAATATATACGCTGGTTAACTAATTGAATCTTTGGTTGAATAGTCTCTGTACAAACTAGTTTTTCACGTACTTTAACACATTTTAAACACATCCAAATCAATCTAAAATAATTCCCATCACTTCAAAATACTTTCTTAACACTTTCTCACATAAAAAAATTCCCCAAAATCATTTTTATTTATTAAGAAGATTTTTTAAAACTATTCCCTATGCAATTCCTCTAAATTATGCTACCTATTTACATAAACTAATCATGAATGCAATTATACTTGAATAGAGCCCTTTAAAACACTAATTGAAGATCAAATGAGACTAAATAAAAAAGCACAGCAATATAGTTATTCAAATTACTATCTTGATCTTCAATTTTGAGCCTATTCCTCTTAATCATAATATACTCCATTTAAACGCCATGAATCTAATGCTTATCCCTTTAAAACTATTCTAGTATACCTATTTTTTTAAAACATCAAACATAACAAAATGATTAGTAGCAAGTTGTTTTGTCACCATCAAAACTAGGTAGAATTCTCTTAGTTTATCACAATATGATCAAAATGATCACAAAATAATATGTTTTATATACATTATATTAATAATAATGATTCCTATGATTTTATGCACATGTATATTCCTCCTATCATAATGAGCTCTTCTAGGATAATGATATTCCCTTAAATGTGTGTGAGGGATGTTCCTATGATTGCACTTATACATATGTGGGATATCAAAATAAATCACACCATTTTTTCTAATATGAATCCTTGAATAATAATGAGACTTAAAATGTGAATGTAAAGTTCTCTTAGTATTCTGTACATACATATAAGGAGTATAAAAATGTGTTAGACCTCTTTGCCTTTCAATAGCCTAAATGCATCATATTATGATTGTGAATTTCTATAAAAGTTATGCATTTTTTTGTTTTTATGAACTTTCTTCCTAGATTTTGGTTTTGATGCATACATGAATGAATGATGTATTCTTTTAAGTTGACCTAGAGGATAATGTTATGCTTTCAAATGGAAGCTTATGTTTATGCTCTTTATCTAAATTTTTGACTTCACAAATGTCGTTTTGGCATTAGTGGAAACACTCCTTTGAGTGAATCCATGCTTATTATTGGTTTCCTTTTGAGCTCTTAACATGACATTCATTATTTCATTGCCTTTTTTAAATCTAGCCAAAAATTCTTTAAGGGCATCTATCGCCTTTCTCAAACCCTCATTCTCATATAATAACTTATCCATATGATTATTTTAAGTAAAAAACGCACTCTTAGCTTTTACCATGTCATACATTTCTTTTTTTAATTTATCATTTCCTAACATGCAAGCATTTAACAATTTCAAGATTCTTATGCTTGGAAGAAAGTTTCTTCCTTTTCAAACTTATAATCCTAAGGAATTTAACTAACTTATCATAAGAAAGATTAGTATCACTATCATTATCCTCCCCACAATTGTTATTGACATTAGAAGAAATTGAGGCAGAGGGTACCTCGTCACTATCATCATTAGCCATGAAACATGTAAGAGTTGTTTCTTTTTTTTAGTGCTCATTTTCCTCTTCTTTAGCTTGATTGGCACCATCATAGATATTTTATAGTCTATACTAAATCTCATTAGCTGAATTACACATGAAAACTTTATCAAACACATTTCTATCTAATGCACAAAATAAAATTTTCATAATATTGCTTTTTAATAAAACAAGCTCCATATCATTTTCATTCCATTCCTCTTCTACCTTAGGAACTTTATGCCTATATAATACTTTTGTAGGAATGAAAGAGCCATTTGAAACAATTTCCCACAAATCTACATTTTTTAATTATTTAAAAAATCATATTATGTTTTTTAAAATAATCATTTCCATCAAAAAGTGATGCTTTGCTCACATCTTGCCCCTTTTGACTATATGAACACATGAATCTATTCAAAGGTGGCATAATTCATCTTCTTTTACTAATTTCATAAGAAATCTATATGTATAGACTGATATCTACTTAATACCACTTTTTAACCTTAATAAGGCAAGTAAGTGAGGTTAATTATGTGTGTAAAATTTATTAAACTTAAACTTAATCATAAACCAAATTTTCAGTAGATGAAATCCTTAACCATAATTCAACCTAAAATGATGATGAAGATGTCATGTAGTTTAATGATTTAAATTCATACAATTAAAAATCAATCATAATATTTTTTTAAAAATTTAAAAGGTAGGGAAGAAAGCTTGCAAATCAATTTTATAGTGGCTAAACTAATCAATTGTTAACCTATGTCCACTCTTGAAACATTTGTTGAAAATTTTCACTATAGAAACAATTTTCTTTAGTATAAAAAGAAACTAATACAATTTTCTTCAAATGGGTGAAAAGGAATCCTATAAAATTTTCTTTCAAGGGGTGATGAGGAATTCTATAACAATCTTAATTTAAAGGGTAAAGAGTAATCCTTAACAAATCTCACTTTTAAGAGGGTGAAGAGTAGCCTCAATCAAACCTCAAAACTCAAGCCCTAAGTTAACTTAAGTCAAGATAAAAAATCGAAAGACATAATCTCAATGCCTTTCTTGATTAAAAAAAAATCAAAAAGACATCAAAGAAACAATGAATATAAGCTTAAAGACTTAACACTATCTCTAATACTTGTTCAACTTAAAACCATATCTCAAACTCACTCAAAACTCATTTAACTTATAAACATCCATAAAGATTGTTCCACAACACTTAGAATATCTATTTATAACCTTCCCATACTTAAAATGTCATTGAAGGTCATACTAGCCAGTGATTTTAGTAAAATATTCATTAGCCTCCAAAAATGAGCTATTATACTCTCTGTCAAGGACCTCAAAGGTGCACTAGAATAACACCATGATTCACCATTAATATGACTCTTTACAAACATTTGACTATAACTATGCCTTTTATACCACTATTATAGATTGCCATTTGGATACTGGGAAAACACCATCACTACAACAGTGCCATTCATACCGTTGTCACATACCATTATTAACTTTTTGAAAAAAAAAACGTGAACAAAATGTGTTGTTAAGGCATTGTAAAATTCTTTAAAACTTGACCAAAATATTTCTAAAAATTTCTAGGCATCCAAACCTTAACTCAACCAAGTTTTAAAAATGTCCTTTAAAGTTATTTTTTATGACTAAGACATTTCATTTGAAATATAAAAAAAACCTTAAAGTCTTGATTCAAGTCATTTTAAGCATATTTTGAAACTTTTCAAGTTAGAATCAATTACAAACAATTTTTCAACATTCCAAAAACCAATTCTTTCTCTTTAAAATTAATTCCCATAAGTTTTAAATCATCCAAAAATTAATTTTAAATTGCAAGACCTTTTAACTAAGCTCAATCAAAAAAATTTTTTCTTGGTTTATGGAAATTTGATCACTCATGAATACTTTCCAAAACTTTAAAACATTTTCAAAGTTTTTTTAAAAGTCCCATAAATACCATTCCTATCAAACTTTGACTTAAAAAAATATTCAGTCATACTAAAACAAACTAAAAGACTTTTCTGAAAGCATTTTGACACATGAAGAGATTTAAACTTTCTAAAACTAATTTTTAAATAAAATTTGACTCAAACGCATTCAAAGCTTCCTCAAAACATTTTGACACATCAAGAGATTTTTTAAAATCCTTTCACAAAATTCCTCTTAATTATAAACTCCAAATGTGTAACTCGTAGTATAACAAACCTATGTAAACATTTTATTGAAAAGTCTTAAATGTAATGTTCATGTAAATATTGATCTTATTCAAGCATTGAAAAGATCATAGTAAGTCTTACATCTAAAAAAAATAAATCTAAACCTATTCAACCTTGATCTTCCATTCTTAATGTTCATTTTAATAATTGTTTCATCATTATCATTGTCTTCATAAATTAATTTCATTCTAAGGCTCCATCATATAGTTTTGAACATCTTGTATTAATCTAACTTTCTAATACATTATAACTTAAATATTACCAAAAAATATATTTTATCATTATCAAAATCATTAATTAAAGGATGGTCAATTTTCATTAAAGCACTAGTTAGTTAGTCACTATAAATCAGTTTTGACAATTTCTTAGAGTCTTAATGACAACTAGTATCTTACTTCTAGTGAATGTCCTTAAATTTATGGGAATTTTAGTCCTGGTGTAGTTTCTTATAAATGGTTCCCAAACGATAGGGCATATTTCTTATCATGGCTTGCCAAAACATTTTCCTTGGGATTCGAATGGCAAGGAATTAGAATGCTAAAGAGGATAGAGTACATTTAAGATTTCAAATATACCTACTCATGTTAAGATTGATATTTGCATTAATATAAATTTATATAGGACGTGGAAGTGATTTAGAGAAGGTTTATGCAACTGTGGTTTCACTTATTAAACAATGAATGTGGACATGACCTAACATCAAATTAAATAAAGATTGAATGTGACATCTTACATATAAAAATTTAAAAGGCCCTATTTGTTGTGCTTTCCAGTTTTCATTTTTTACTTTTGTTTTTATAAACATAAAAATTGAAAAAAACAGCATAGCAATTAAATAAAAATGAAATAAAAATTGATAAAAATAGTACAGAAATAAATCACACAAAATTAATAAAAATGGTCATCAATAAAAACGGAAAACTAAACTAAACGGGGCCTAAGTTTCCCACTTTTATTATTATCATCATTATAATCCCTATGGTAACAAAGAGGAGGGTGAACTAGGATTTAAAAATTTATCTCTAAACTAATAACCTAGGCCACCTAAATCAATTCCAACTAAATGCAATCCCTAAACAAATATTCAACCTATAATGTTATGGCAATGCTTATGCTAAACAAATAAAACTTAAGAAATTATATCTCTAACAAAAAATGCAAATAACTAAAAGAGATAAGGGAAAGAAGGATACACAAGGATTTATTAAGGTTTGGCTAACCACTTTAGCAGTTTTACGATCTTAAATCTTCTTTAGGGTGAAAAATTACTTTTACAACTTCTTCTTTCTACAAAGGAGATGAAGAGTAATAATTCATTCTTATTAAGGGTGGAAGTTAACCAATCACAATCTTCTTTCAAGTAGGTGAAAAAGAACCCAATACAAATCTTCAATTCTAAAGGTGAAGAAGAACCCCCTTAAACAAAACTAATAACAATGATAAACTAATCAATATATTAGTTTGATACAAAAAATACTGAAATGGCTCAAAATGATGCAACAAATGCAGTAACTTCAAACATGAGCACTAATCCTTTCTTTAATAATCATACAACACATAAACTAATCTTAACTCTTATCCAAAAACCAAAATCAACTTACATATTCTTCATGAAAGGTGAAGAGCAACCTTTAAACAAGAAGATCAACCTTTAAACAATCATTTTCAAGGCAAAAAGTAGCCTATATAATAATAACCAAGCAATAAAATCAAACCGCCCTAAAAAAAGTAGCCAAAATACACCCTTGAAGGTTTTTTGCCTAAAGCTTATTCTAACGTATATAATGCTTTCAAGAATGAAAAATGCATATAATAAACCTTTTAAAAACTTTAAAAAGAAAAAAATAATTGTGTAAGTCCTATGGCACCCAAGAGGGGGGTGAATTGAGTATTAAAAACTTTTTGCAAACTCAAAATTAGCAACCTAATTCAATTGGAAAACTAAATGCAATCACTAAACCAATATTCAACCTAATATGGAATGTTAGTGCAAA
>JAOXYD010256231.1:0-16071 GCA_028565735.1 Pinacopodium congolense
ATTAACCTATCTTTTAATGCATAATTTAACAATTAATTCGAGATAAATTTTTCAGCAAACGTACCAGTTGAATCAAGTAATAAAGTGGAATATATTAAAGATTCTGAGTATCGATCCCACGAGGAAGTTTATAAGATATAAGTATTAGGTCAATCAGATTACAATTATCTATAGAACTTTCAGCTTTATGATTTAAGAAAATAAATAACTAAAAGCTAATTTAAAAAGCCTAAAAATTTCAATCAATTGTAAAAGAGTTACATATTACTTTTTTTTCTAAATTATTCAGTTAAGTTTTGGTGTAATTTAGAGATCAGTGATGCTTAATTTAGTGTCTTCACTAAATCAAGGTAGCGCTATGATAAAGATACTAACTTATCTTTATTGGTCATATTCTGAAGTTTGGTTATACTTCAGACTTTGGCAATAGGTGTAAAATTCAGGAAGTCTAATTCTAAATTATCTTAATCTAAGATTAGTACCCTCATGATTAACCAATCTTTGGTTAGTTCATTGATTTAAACCACATTGTTTATTGAGTTTTCTAAAAACCTAAGTAAAGATTGTCGGATCCTATATTATCTTATGGAAATATCCTAAATGATCAATTCAGGACAAGCATTAAGCATTCAATAAATAAAGATTAATTCACTAATCATACATTAATCATAAATTAACTCAATTAATTATCCATAAACAGATTCATCATGATAACTTAACTGAATTTAAATATTAAGCACAACAATTGATCAAAAGGAATAATAAATATAACTTAAGTAATAAAACTTTGATTAATTGAAAATAACAACAATAATACATGAAATTAAGATTTAGAATGAACCAAATCACATCCTCATATGGTATTCTAACTTAGAACACATGCATGAGGCTACTAGAAACTGAAAATAACTTGAAAATCTCAAATTACAAAAGATTGAAATGAAAAACAACCTAAAAACTACTTTGATCTAAACACTAAAGAAAGAAAACGTGTTTTGATCCTAAATCTGATGCTTTAGATGTCTGGGAAGGGTCCTTTTACATAGGGAAGGAGCAGTTGCAAGTGAAGGAAGAAGACAACCACAAATGTTGAAAATTCAAGTTAAAAATTGTTACTGTCGTTCATTAACGATGCCTTGCCATCCATCAATGACACCTTATTCATCCATCAACATGACCTTAGCAAGGTGCGGTTGATGGTTGACTTTTAGTTATCTTTTGACAAAACTTCTTTCTTTTTACTCCAATCTCCATCTTTAACCTCCCTCCTACAAAGTAAAAATAATAACACATAAATTGCACATTTAAGCACTAAAATAAGGGTAAATTAATATCAAATAACAACAAAAAATACTATGAATTTGACTCATAACAACTCCCTCACACTTAAGTTTTTGCTTGTCCTCAAGAAAACCAATCCATCAACTTTCTCAAATTAGTATATAATTATAGGAAAATTAATCTAAGATTAAATTATTGAAAATGTTTTTGGAATCTTTCAAAAATATTGACTCATTAAAATGTTATGTAATCAATTAATCATATTAATTCATAAATGCTTTTAAATCATTTCATTCTTTTTTCAATCTTCAAACTAAATCACAAAAATCAATTTCATATGTAAAAGGCAAATATAATGAGTTTATACATCAAATTTTTAAATACTTTCACATTCATTATTTAATAATTTATTTAAATAAGTAATTAATTAAATGTGTGAGCAACTTGGTCGAAAAATAACTCAATCTTTTAACGTGAAGGTAAACATTTTATCGTGAACAACTCCCGATTAATCAATTGAGTTACATTGAATCAATTAGCAATTAGCACCACTCATAACTTCAACCTTATACATATATATTTATATATATATTGCTTGCTTTTTTTCTTTCTTTTTCTTTTGCTTCATTTTATTTTTTTATATACATACATATAAGAATAGAAATGTGAATTTTACTCATTTATTTAATTAACAAAGTTATTTATTTATTTATTTATTCTAATGATAAAAGTGTTTTAAAAGAAGTCAAAAATTTACTCACTAAGTTGCATTTTATATGTGGAATATCATTGTAATCATCAGGTATCCATTATCCAAATTATGAAATGAGTTAAAAGCATTTAGTCATTAATATCTAAATTAATCAAATATCATTTAAAATTGTCAAAATAATTAAATTTAAAAGGAAACATGGACAATAATAAGCACCAAAATCGAAAAAAATTTCCACAAATTATAGCCTAGTAAAAGAAAATCGATAAATTGATATACTATTAGACATTTGAGTTTTATTTGTTTATTAGTAATTTGATTTATCATCAATTTCATTGTAGTGTATAAATTTTGAAATTGTTTTTTTATTTTTATCCTTTTTATTGTCTATGCTTTTATTTGAATTCAATTATCTTGACAATTTGAACTCTCTTATGATTAATTTTGACTATTAATGACTAAATGCCTTTAACTCATTTTATAATTTGGATGGCTGATACCCAATGATTAGAATTATATTCAACATATAAAATGCAACTTCCTGAGTAGTCTTGTAACTTCTTTTAAGGAATTTTTAGCATTAAAAAAATAAAAAGAACTGGAATTAACCCAAAAAATATAAAATAATAATAATAAACGGTGTTCTAGTTTGAAGATCAAGATTAGAGTAAAAATGAAAAAAAAGTGCCTTAAGTCAATCCATCAACGGCACCCTGGTAGGGTCATGTTGATGGATGAATATGGGGCCTTTATAGAGACAGAATTTGACCATCAATGTAGGTCTAATAGGGTGCTGTTGAAGGGCTGCAGCCAGTCGTTATAGGAATAGTCAACAATTCCAACTCCAATTCTCCACAATTGAGGTTGTAGCATGTTCCTACCTTATCCTCTTTGTCAGTTAGCACAAGTAGAAGTCCAGAGAGTTTTCATAATACGAGGAAAACAAAATTAACATGTAACAAGTTAGCAGAATTCAGATCTAACCTTAATTAGAGAAGCACTTGCTTCTCTTTTATATTTTCTTAGATGTTTTAGACTTCAAACATTTGTAATTTGAGTTTTAAATTGGTTTTGAGTTGTTGTTTGTTATGGATTGAAGCTAAGATGTATATCTGAGTTTTTAAACCATCATACGGGGTTTCCTAACTCAAATTATTACTTTATTTCCTTTATTTTCAGATTAATCAAAGTTCATGTTCTTATATTCATATTCTTGAATATTCTTTGATTTTCTTGCAAGATATTGTGGAATCGGAAGCTATGTTGATGTCCAGATCATGTTATGGAGTTCAAGACTTTTCCAGAAGCTTTTTAAACATGTTTTGTAACTTTAAACTACTTATTTCAGCTTATATTTGTAGATCTATCAAAGTATGTGGCTTAAGATGTATGTTTTGTATGCTTTGATAATTATGTGAGCATAAATCCATTTTCTACCTTTGGATTTGTGTTTTAATGTTTTAGGAGAGTTTAAAAACATGTAATAAGATCTGATTTTGTTTATTGAAGATCTTAAAGTTCTAATTTTGGCTTGATCACCTAATATTAGAGTGAAAGATAATCTAGGATCCAAGAAATCTACCTAGGTTGTTGGAAAAATCAATAAACAACACAAATCAATCAATGAATGACCAAACTTTGATTATTTGTTAGAGTTAGAGATCTGAGACCGCAAATTCAAAAATTAAATTCTCTAAATTAAAGCTCATTGTCTAGATTTAAAGTATAACCATACTTTAAACTAAGTTTAACAGAGAAAAGGCATAAGTCTTAACCATAGTTTTATCTTCAATTCATGAAAGAACTCTAATCCAGCCTTTTAAAATTTTCAAACTCAATTAATTCATTAATCACCTTATCCTTAGTTAGATTCCACAAGTTAATAAATTTTAGTAATTTATTAATCATTTTATAATTCAAAATTGTAAAGTTTGAAGCAAAATTACATTAGTTTAGTATTTTTTATTTTTTAATCAATTAATTTAGAATTTCTTAGATAATTATAATCTAAATAATCTGGTATTTAACTAAGAATACTACTTTTTTTCGTGGGTTCAACATTCTAAGTCTGAAAATTACTTCACGTTTTTACTTGTTCAATAGGTGCAATTGCTTTTTGTCACGTTAGTTTTCGCTTAATTTCATTTTGATTTTTAAAGTAAAATCTGTTTAAAGAACTTCCATTTTTAATCATCCAACCAACGAACAATAAGCTTTTGACATTGTTTTTAGGGAATAATTGACGTGCTTAGTTAATATTAGAAAATTGGTGTCAATTACTCTGCGACATACATATTATTTATAGTATGTTAAGTATATTTGCTTGTTTTTATTTTTTTCTTTTGTATTTTAATTTGCTTTTTATTTCCTTAAGTTTGATTCTTAATTTATGGTGATCTTGATTTCATGTTTAGTAAGAATCTATTCAATGTAGAAATGGAACATCATGAGAACTTAGTTTTTCAACCCCATAAAGAACTAACTATGTTGGAATTGGTTACGCAAACTAGGAGTAGTCCTAAGTCTAGCATTGTTAGACCTAAGATAGACTTAGATGATTTCAAAATTCCACATATTCTCATTTATATGATTATATTTTCTCAATTTAGTTTTTCATCCTTGGAAAATACAAATGATCACATAAGAAATTTCTTAGACATATGTGATTTCTATCAAAATTCTGAAATTTCTAATGACGCACTTAAACTCAAATTATTTCCTTTTTCTCTAAAAGATAGAGCTCGCACATGGTTGAACAATTTTCTACCTAATTCCATCACAACTTGAGATGATCTTGCTAATCACTTTTTAACTAAATTCTTTCCCCTAGTTAAGATTGCTAAATTGAAATTTTTGATTTCATCTTTTGAGCAATATGAGGGCAAGAATTTGATTGAGTTTTGGGATCGATATAGAGAGCTACTTATTGAATGTCCGATGCATAACTTCAGTATTTGTGAGCAAGTGCATATCTTTTACTTAAGACTCATACCATCCACTTGTAGTTTCATAGATGCTGCTTCTGAAGGTACTTTGATGAGCAAAGCCGCAAATGAAACATACGAATTGATTGAGGACATGGCATCCAATAGCTTTCAATACACTTTTGAGGCTTTTTGTCAAAAACCATTTATAGCTCATGTCATTAATGAAACCTCAGCTTTTCAAGTTCAATTGGTAGAAAGTAACAAGCAATTGGAAGGTTTACAAGCTCAATTTGGTAGTGATGTATTTCAATGTTATATGGTTTGTGATTTTTGTGGTAGTTCCTTTCATGGTTCTATAAAGTGTCAAATAAGACCCTTTTATACCTTTGATCTTAGTAAAGACCATTATTCTTATATTAGGTAAGGAGTGGGCTTTTACCAACCTTCTAAGGAAAGCTATCCCATTTATGACTACCAAAATTCTCATATCAATCCTCAAGTTAAACCTTCTTTTAAACTAATTGGTCAAGAGAAGTCTAATCTTGAAGATACAGTGATAAAGTGTATCCAAAGCAATGAGTCTATGATGCAATCCCGTGAAAATTAAATTAATAATTTAGAAACTCAAGTAGGTCAGATTGTTTGAATACTAGATGAGTGGTTACCACAATCTTTACCTTCTATGTCTAAACCTACTTCTCAAAAGCATATTATGGTCATCACTATACTAAATAATCATGAAATGGAGGATGTGAATGAAAGAGAAGCAATGGAAGGAAGCAAAGAAGTAAAAGAAGTTGAAAATAGAAATTGTTCACCTAGGTTATTTGCTGATTCAAATGTCTAACCTTAACAACCTAAGATTCCATATCTATAAGGATTAGATGCTCCATCTAGGCGATCTTTTCAATTATTTCAAAAATTGCAAATACTCTTTTTCAGTGTATTTCAATTAGATGAGCGTCTACCCAATAATCAATCTATAGTTCAAAAGTTGGAAAGTTCTAATCCAAATTTGAGAGAACTATTGATGAAAACGATCACACCTATTAATCTAATTCCATCTATTGAATGCGAGCCAACTGAGTTAGAAGTTTGTACTATGGATAGTGATGATGATTGTAAGGAAAGCGTTGAAAGTGAAAATGAAGTTGCTGAAGTTGAAGAAAGTGTTTCTACCTTCCTATTGGATGATCAAATGGATAATGCTTATATTGATTTCATTGGTGTTGAGGATGAATCTCAAATCGAAGACAATGCCTTAAAGGTTCTTAAATAAGCATTTGTTGGTAAGCAAGCAGCCTTAATTTTAGCTATTTGGATTCGAATTTAGTGTGTTTTAATTCAAATAAATGTGTTGAAGACTTTTAAGTGTGTTTGAATTAAGTTTAGTGTGTTTTCCTTAGAATTTCCTTAGTTTGGTATGTTTGATATGGATTTATGAGTGTTTTTCAGGTTGAATCTGAAGAAAATTTATAGATAATACAATCCATGTTGTTAGGGCTCCAGTTTAGAAGGATTTTGAGATGAAATTAAACTAGAATTGGGCTTTAAAAGGTTTAAGCAGACCCTCAACAGTAGTTTGTAAGTCCACTGTTAATGAATGAGCAAGCTACCGTTAATGCATTCAATTCTGGACCATTAATGGTGAACTGTTTATCTTATAATGGCGTCATTTTAGGATTTATAAGGTACTGTTGAAGGTCGAAGCTGACATAAAATGACTTAGTTCACTATTTATCGTCTTCAACCTCTCCATACCTTTCGAAACCCCTTTTTCGTCTCTTTAATTTCAAATCCTCATAACTTCCTCATTTCTTAACCAAATTGAACATTCTTAGTGTCTATTTGTTACATTTTTCTTCATCTACAAGAATATGCCATCAATTTGTTCTAAAAATTAACAGATTTTTTAGAATATGCTCTGAAATATTCAGATCCTTATTCTCTATTTAAGTATTCTTTTTCAAATTTCTCTCAATATAGGCATCCATTTGATTGGGTTTTGGTATCATTATGTTCAAATTTTCATTATCTTTTTGTTGATACCAATTTCATTCAATTCTGTTATCATGAAAATATTGAGAATATTTCGGTCAAAAATAGAATTTGCCAGCGAACCTCGGTGGAAATTTTTTATTTTTCTTACAATTTTTCAACTTGTTTGTACATATTTGTTGAAAAGTTTCTAGTCAAATGGTGCATAGGAGGAAGAGATTGGCTTTTGATCCTATCTGATTTACAAGTCAAGAGAATTTCGATTAGTTCGAAGCACATAAGCGAAACAACTTTATCGTTGAGCATCCAATCCATCCAGACTTGGAAGTTCATTTCAATATATTTAGTGCCTTCTAAACATTAGGATAAGACTCGGTTCTCATGCTTGTGTGTCCGTTCTACCCTGATTTGGTTTGCAAGATCTTTGCGAATGTTGAAGATAAGGAAGAGGGCAACACAATCGAGATCCATTCGATGGTTAGATGTATTCTTATTCATTTCACCCGTGCTTCTATTTCCGCTATCTTAGGAGTACCAAATAAAGGGGATGTATTTGTTAAGGCTAGAGACACTTTCCATAAGGATTAAGTAATTTTGGATCCATCTTTTTCTATTTCTACTGCTAGAGAGGCCTTAGGCCTGACTATGAATTCCCAAGGTTACATTATTGCTACCTTAGATTCTCGGGAGAGGATTATAGTCTTACTTATTAGTCATAGTGTTGCTCCTCATGCTAGTGGATTGAACAAGATACATTATATTGACATATAATTGTTATATAAGATATTGCATGGATTAGGTGTCATCTCGGGATTATCATTAGCTGACTTTGTTATTTTTTCTATGAGAGATGTTGTGAAGATCAACTCTGCAAGAACTTCTGTTTTCCTTATTTATTGACAAGAATATTTAGGGATGTAGGAGTTCCTATCGACTCTGTAAAGTCTAACGATTGTACTCATCAAAATATCATCAATAAAAGTGTGCTTAAGTTGTGATGTTTGACTTATCAAGGAGGCCAGTGGCACCAACTACAGGAGGGTGAGGTACCTGACGGCTAACCCGATGATGGTGCACAGTTCGAGGTTCTTGAGGATATAGGCGAGGCTTCATCTGAGGCTACTCTGAGCGTGCTTCTACCTCACCCACACTCGCCTGCTACTACTTCAGTCCCACCACCGCCAGGCACTTCTGATGATTATCATGTTACTATTCTTCAGTACCTGATTAACATGGAGACTCGTCTGACATATGAGCTTTTAGAGTTTCAATCATCTTCATTTTTCGAGATGTCTCGAAGTTTCGATGGCCTTCAACATCAAGTTGATGATTTGATTACACGAGTTAGGAGCCTCGAGGATTATCAGCATTCCCGAGATACCAATGATCCTTCTTCTTAGTTATTTTGGTTATTCATATAGTTGTTTCAGTTTCAATGTAGTAATATAGTTTTCTTTTTCATAGTGTAGGTTTTTGTTATTTTTCTGTTAAATCTTATGACTGTTATTGGTATATGTTGGCTCCTTGATGTATTTAACTTCCATATTTATATGAGTAGAGCTTCTTTTTGCTATTTTTCTATGCTATTTTTCTGATGATTTCTATTCCTGCATGTCCATTCTATTACACCAACGGATCTTCAAGTCTCTATCAAACAGATGTATTTTTTCCTTACTCTCCTACATTATGCTTTTCATTTTCTATTTAAACATTGAGGACAATGTTTAGCTTAAGTGTGGGGGAGAGATATTATATTGATCTATTTGTTCACTTGAAATTTGTTTATTTAATAGTGATTTGATTTATCATCAATTTCATCGTAGTCTATAAATTTTGAAAAAAAATTCTATTTTTATCCTTCTTATTGTCTATACTTTCATTTGAATTCAATTATCTTGAAAATTTGAAATATTATATGATTAATTTTGATTAATTACCTTTAACTCATATCATAATTTGGAAGGCTGATACCTAATGATTAGAATAATATTCCACGTATAAAATGCAACTTCCTCAATAATCTTGTAACTTCTTTTAAGGCATTTTTATCATTAAAAAAAAGAAAAAGAACTAGAATTAGCCCAAAAAAGAACTAGAATTAACCCCAAAAATAAATAAATAAATAAACAAAAAAAATTACTTAATTAGTTAAATAAGTAAGCAGAACCACTGCTCTAATTTCTAATCTTGTGTATGGATATAAAAAATGAAAAAGAAAGAGAAAAATAAAAGACAAAAGAAAAATAAAAAGGAAACAATAAATATATATAAGATTTGAAGTTATGAGTGGGACTAATAGTTGGTTGAGTTAATGTGACACAGTTGAGTAACTAGAGGTTATTCACGACAAAATGTTCATCTTTGCGTAAAAAGACTGAAGTGACCTCTCAACTAAACTGCCTTTTACATGTGAAATTGATTTTTAGATTTAGGTTTAAGTTTGAAAAAAAGAAATGATTTAAATGAATTTGCAATTTAATATGATTAATTAATCTTATAATTTTCAATGCATCAATATTTTTGAAGGATCAAGAAAGCATTTTCATTAATTACGATATTAATTTTGAATTGATTTTTTTCTATTTTTATATCCTATTATGAATTTGATGATGAATTAATTTTCTTGAAGAAAAACAAATGCTTAAGTGTGGGAGAATTTTTAAGGGTCAAATTGATAGAGTTTTAATAGATAAATTGTTGAATTATGACCCCTAATTCAATGCTTAACTGTTAAATTTATGTGTTATTATGTTTAATTTATATGATGGAGCTTGAAGATGAAGATTGGAGTAAAAATGAGTAGAATTCATCTTATTTCTATCCATTAATGGTCCTCAGCCAGGGTCAAGTTAATGGATGAACAGGGGGCCGTTTTAGAGACAACATTCGACCATTAACAGCAGTTTCTCATTTTGTCGTTGAATCTGTAGTCAACAATTCCAACTTCAAATCTTCAAGATTGTGGTTGTAACATGTCTTCAGCTTATCCCCTTTGTCAGCTAGCACAAGTAGAAGTCTTAAAAGTCTACATAACACAAGAAAAAAAACATTAACATGTAACAAGTTATCTAAATTTAGATCTAACCTTAGTTAGAGAAGCTCTTACTTCTCTCTTAAATTTTCTTAAACGTTTTAGGCTTTAAACACTTGTAATTTGAGTTTTAGATTAATTTTTGAGTTTCTGTTTGTTGAAGATTGAAATTAAGACATATATTTGAGTTTCTAAACAATCATAGGGGTTTCTTAAGTTAGATTATCAATTTATTTCCTTTATTTTTCAGATTAATCAAAGTTCATGTTCTTATATGTATATTAATCAATTTCTCGCAAGATCTTGTGGAATCTGAAATTGTGTTGATGTCTAGATCATGTTAAAGAGTTCAAGACTTGTCTAGAAGCTTTCTAAACATGTTTTATGACTTCTAAACTAAGTATTTCAGTTTATATTTTTAGATCTATAAAAGTATGTAACTTAAGATGCATGTTTTCTATACTTTCTTCATAATGTGCACTTAAATCCATTTTTCAACTTCATATTGGTGTTTTAATATTTTAAGAGAGTTTAAAGACATGTATTAAGGTTTGATTTTGTTTATTAAAGGTCTTAAAGTTCTAATTTTGGCCTGATAACCTAAGATTAGAATGAAAGATAATCTAGGATCTGAGAAATCTACCTAGGTTGTTAGAAAAATCAATAAGTAATACAAATAAATTAATGAATGACCAAAATTTGATTATTTGTGAGAGTTAGAGATCTAAGACTGTAAATCTAAAAATCAATTTCTTGAAATTAAAGCCCATTGGCTAGATTTAAAGCATAACCAAACTTTAAACTAAGTTTAATGGAGAAAAGACATAAATCTTAACCATAACTTTGTCTTGAATTCATGAAGGAACTCTAATCTAGCCTTTTAAATTTCTTTAAAGCTCAATTAATTCATTAATCACTTAATCTTTAGCTGGATTCCACAAGTTAATAATTTTCAGTAATTTACAAATCATTTTATAATTCAAAATTGCAAGGTTTGAAGTAAAATTAGGATAGTTTAGTATTTTCATATTTTTATTCAATTAGTTTGGAATTTCCTAGATAATTGTAATCTAATTAATCTAGTATTTAACTAAGAACACCATTTTTTCCCGTGGTTTCGACACTTGGACTTTGAAAATTACTCCACTTTATTATTTTTTCAATAGGTGCACTTGCTTTTGTCACATTATTTTTCACTTAAATTTATTTTGGTTATTTAAACATAACTGAGCTTTAAAAAAATTCAAAATGGGAGACTCGTCTATCGGATGATTAGTGTAGGAGAATTGTTATGGGTCAAATTGATAGAAATTTAATTGATAAATTGTTGAATTATGACCCCTAATTCAGTGATTAATTATTAAATTTGTGTTACTATGTTTAATTTGCATGATGGAGCTTGAAGATGAAGATTGGAGAAAAAATGAGAAGAATTCATCTTATTTCTATCTATTAATGGCCCCATGTCAGGGTCACATTAATGGATAAACCGGAGGTCGCTTTAGAGACAGCATTCGACCATTAACGGCGGTCTCTCAGGGTATCACTGATTAGAGGCAGGGTGTCGAATCTCCAAATTTGTAGCTGTAACATTTCTCCAGCTTATCCCCTTTGTTAGCTAGCATAATTGGAAGTCTTGAGAGTCTACATAACATAAGAAAAACAACATTAACATGTAACAAGTTAGCAAAATTTAGATCTAACCTTAGTTAGAGAAGCATTTGCTTCTCTTTTAGATTTTCTTAGATGTTTTAGGCTACAAACGCTTGTAATTTGAGTTTTAGATTGGGTTTTAAGTTGTTGTTTGTTAGAGATTCAAGATAAGATGTATATCTAAGTTTCTAAGCCATTATAAGGGGTTTCTTAACTTAGATTATTACTTTATTTCCTCTATTTTTCTAATTAATCAAATTTCATGTTCTTATGTTCATATTCTTGAATGTTCTTTGAATTTCTTTCAAGATCTTATAGAATCTAAAGCTATGATGATGTCCAGATCATGTTGAGGAGTTCAATACTTGTCCATAAGCTTTCAAAACATATTTTGTAACTTCTAAACTACTTATTTCAGCTTATATTTGTAGATCTATCAAAGTATATAGCTTAAGATGTATGTTTTCTATGCTTTGATGATTATGTGTGCTTAAATCTATTTTCCTACTTCGGATTAGTGTTTTAATTTTTTACAAGAGTTTAAAGACTTGTAATAAGGTCTGATTTTATTTATTGAAACTCTTAAAGTTCTAATTTTGGCTTGATCGCCAGAGATTAGAGTGAATGATAATCTAGGATCCGATACATCTGACTAGGTTATAGGAAAAATCAATATGTAGCATAAAATTAATCAATGAATGATAAAAATTTGATTATTTACGAGGGTTAGAGATCTAAGACGGCAAATCCAGAAATCAACTTCTTGAAATTAAATCCCATTGGTTAGATTTAAAGTATAACCAAACTTTAAACTAAGTTTATTGGAGAAAAGGCACAAGTCTTAATTATAGCTTTGTCTTGAATATGTGAAGGAACTCTAATTGAGCCTTTTAAATTTGTTTAAAGCTCAATGCTGAATTAAAAGGTTGGATTAGAGTTCCTTTACTACTTCAAGACAAAGCTATGACTAAATCTTATGCCTTTTCTCCATTTAACTTATTTTAAAGTTTGGTTACGCTTTAAATCTAGCAAATTCAAGAAGTTAATTTTTGGATTTGTGGTCTCAGATCTCTAACTCTCACAAATAATCAAAGTTTGGTCATTCATTCATTGATTTGTGTTTTTTATTGATTTGTCCAACAACCTAGGTAGACTTTTTGGATCCTAGATTATCTTTCACTCTAATCTTATGTAATCAGGCCAAAATCAGAACTTTAAGATCTTCAATAAACAAAATCAGACCTTATTACATGTCTTTAAACTCTCTTAAAACATTAAAACACCAATCTGAAGCTAGAAAATTGATTTAAGCACATATAATCATAAAAGCGTAGAAAACATGTATCTTAAGCCACATACTTTGATAGATATGTAAATATAAGCTGAAATAAGTAGTTTAAAAGTTATAAAACATGTTTAGAAAGCTTCTGGACAAGTCTTGAACACTTTAACATAATCTGGACATCAACACAGTTCCAGATTCCACAAGATCTTGTAAGAAAATCAAAGAACATTCAAGAATATGAATATAAGAACATGAACTTTTATTAATATGAAAAATAGAGGAAATAAAGTAATAATCTGAGTTAAGAAACTCTCTATGATGGTTTAGAAACTCAAATATATGTCTTAGCTTTAATCTCCAACAAATAGTAACTCAAAAACCAATTTAAAACTCAAATTACAAATGTTTGAAGCCTAATACATCTAAGAAAATCTAAGAGAGAAGCAAGAGCTTCTCTAACTAAGGTTAGATCTAAATTATGTTCATTTTCCTAGTGTTGTTGTTGTTTTCCTTATGTTATGCAGACTCTTTAGAACCCACTTAAGCTAGCTGACCAAAGAGATAAGGTAGGAACATACTACAGCCGCAATTGTGGAGAATTAGGGTTGAAATTATTAACTGCTCCTATAATGACTAGCTACACCCCTACAGCGGCATCCTACAAGGGTCACAGTGATGGATGAACAAAGGGCTGTTATAGAGACAAAATTCGAGGAGATAGGTGAAGCATCATCTGACTCCACTCAGAGTGTTCCTCGTTTAAGAAGTGTTTCACCTATTGTTGCCCCACCATCCTCTTCTGACAATTCGCAGATTGCTATGATGCAATATATGATTAATATGGAGGGTCATCTCACTTCTGAGCTATCCGAGTTTCACACCACCTTGTTTTTTAACCTATCTGCTTTTAAGGCCTAGTAGATACTCAATTTGATAGCCTTCAACATCGAGTTAACAATTTTACTAAGCGTGTTATGAGCCTTAAGGATTATCAGCGTTCATGGGATACCGATGATCCTTCTTCTTAGTTGCTTTGGCTATTCATACAAATGTTTCAATTTTTAGTTTCAATTTAGTAGTATAGGTTCTCCTTTCATAGTGTAGGTTTCTATTATTTTTCTGTCAGATATGATGATTGTTTTTGGTATATGTTGGCTCGTTGATGTATTTGACTTCCATATTTATATGAGTGGAGTATCTTTTTGCTATTTTTTTGTGTTATTTTTCTCATGATTTCAGTTCCTGCACGTCCATTTGATTACACCAATAGATATTCAACTATATATCAAATGGGTATATTTCTTTCCCTTTTCTCTTACATTATTCTTTTCATTTTCTATTTTAAACATTGAGGACAATATTTAGTTTAAGTGCGGGGGAGGAATATTTATCATATTGATCTATTTTTGTACTTGAGTTTTGTTTGTTTCATAATAATTTAATTTATCATCAATTTCATCATAGTATATAAATTGTGAAAAAATGATTTGATTTTGATCCTTCTTATTGTCTATGTTTTTGTTTGAATTCAATTATTTTGATAATTTGAAATATTATATGATTAATTTTGGCTATTAATGACTAAATGCCTTTAACTCATTTCATAATTTAGATGGCTAATACTTAATGATTAAAATGATATTCTGCATATAAAATACAACTTCTTAAGTAATTTTGTAACGTCTTTTAAGGCACTTCTATCATTAAAAAAAGAAAAAGATCTGGAATTAATCCCAAAAATAAATAAATAAATAAATAAAATTACTTAATTAGTTAAATAAGTCAGCGGAACCACTCCTCTAATTTCTAATCTTATGTATGGATATAAAAAAAGAAAAAGAAAATAATAAGTATTTATGTATATAAGATTTGAAGTTATAAGTGGGACTAATAGTCAGTTGAGTTACTGTGACACAGTTGAGTAACCAAGGGTTATTCACGATAAAATATTCATCTTCTTGTAAAAAAACTGAAGTGATCTCTCAACTAAACTACTTACTAATGTAATTAATGACGTAATTAATCAATTTATACTTTAATTTACTTCAAGGATGTGGAAGTGTCGAAAAAATAATGCATTAAACTCAGTTTATTTGCCTTTTACATGTGGAATTGATTTTTGGATTTAGGTTGAAGCTTGAAAAAGAATGAAATGATTTAAATACATTTATAATTTGATATGATTCATTAATATTATAATATTTCCATGTATCAATATTTTTTAAGGATCAAGAAAGCATTTTCAATAATTGCGGTATTAATTTTGAATTGATTTTTTCTATTTTTATATCTTATTATGAACTTGATGATGAATTAATTTGCTTGAGGACAAACAAATGCTTAAGTGTGGGAGAATTATTCGAGGTTAAATTGATAGATTTTTAATCAATAAATATTTAAATTATGACCCTTACTTCAGTGTTTGAATATTAAATTTATGTGCTATTATATTTAATTTGCAGGATGGAACTTGACGATGAAGATTGGAGCATAATTTGAAAAATTCATCTTATTTATGTCCATTAACGGTCCCCTCCCAGGGTCACATTAATTGGTGAATAGGGGGCTATTTTAGAGACAACATTTGACCATTAATAGCGGTCTCTCAGGGTGCTGTTGATTGGAGATAAGGTGTCATTGAATGTGCAGTCAACAATTCCAACTCCAAATCCCCAAGATTGTGGCTGTAACATGTCTCCAGCATATTCCCTTTGTCAGCTAGTACAAGTGGAAGTCTTGAAAGTCTGAATAGCACAAGAGAAACAACATTAACACGCAACAAGTTAGCAGAATTCAGATATAACCTTAGTTAGAGAAGCTCTTGCTTCTCTTTTAGATTTTCTTAGATATTTTAGGTTTTAAACACTTGTAATTTGAATTTTAGATTATTTTTTGAGTTTTTGTTTGTTGGAAATTGAAGCTAAGGTGTATATCTAAGTTTTTAAATAGTCATATGGGTTCCTTAACTCAAATTATTACTTTATTTCTTTTTTTGGATTAATCAAAGTTCATATTCTTTAATTTTCTTTAATTTTCTTGCAAGATCTTGTCGAATCTGAAACTATGTTGATGTCTAGATTATTTTGAGAAGTTCAAGACTTGTCCTGAAGCTTTCTAAACATGTTTTATAACTTCTAAACTATTTATTTTAGCTTATATTTGTATATCTATCAAAGTATATGGC